>UELX01000127.1:0-125465 GCA_900480035.1 Eupelmus urozonus | reverse complement strand
TCGACTGCGACTCGTGCTGAACACCTCACCCTCGTTAGAAAAAGCTTACTTTCTCCCCTTGTTGCACAATGTACTATAGTTTGAATTAATATAGATATAGATAAAAAAATCTACCTTTGGCGTTCTCTTTGGCGAAGGAGTCGCGTTAACTACTCTATTCCGCAAAGATAAAACTCTTGCAGGACTACCCACATCAGTAGCAATTGGCGAATTTTCTTTTGAGATTAAATAAGATCGTGGAGTCTTCTGAGATGAAACTTGTATCTTCTGTAAAGAAATTCAAGTTGATCAAAATTCAAATAAGGAAAAAAATGTGCAAAGAGGTTAATAAAGTACGAAGGAAATTTATATTAATTATAAAGACGATAATTACTGGAATATTTTCTACAGATGCGATTGCAGCTTTTTTTGAGGTCGACATAGGTGAGACGGCGTTCATTATTGCATGAGTGGCAATTACTCTTGATAAAAATGAAACATGGTCGTCCTATAAAATTATATTAATATTAATTTATAATGGAATTACCTCCAAATTTACTTAAGTTTAATTATTTTTTAGTATCGACAAAAAGATATTTTCATAGAATGTTTTCGAAATTCACCAATGGTGTTGGAAAAAGACTAATGAGAACAAAAAATTTCAAAATATTCTCTACTTGAATATCTTTTGGTCGGGTATACAATAAAAAGCATTTTCTTACTTCATCATCTGAAACTAAATCAATAATTGAATTTTCATTAACTTCTATTTTATTTTCTGATATGTGATCAGCTATTATTGGTTTCTTATCCACTTCTGGAGAATCAATCAGATCGATAACTTGCAAGTCTTCTTTATTTGTATGCACACTCTATAACATATGTATGTAAATTATAATAAAGGTATATAATAATGGTACGTGATATTATTTATAAGTATAAAATTATTTCATGTACCTCAAAACCTGAGATTTTTTTTACTGAAGCCATTTTTTCAGTTGTTGTTGGACTAAAAATATTTATGACACATTCATGGCGTTTAATCGACGTAGAAGAGGATGTGTTTAAAATCTTGGTTACATTTTCTTTATCATCGCATTCATCTAAATTTACTTTTTCTAACATTTTGTTTGAAGTGTTAGAGAAATTGTTTTTAGAATTTACATTTGATGTAGAAAATGAAAGGTCTCTACTTAAATTTTGATCCTACAGATAAAATATGCCATTAATTGAGTTTTATACAATATTTTTAATAACAAACATATAGTCATTGACTTGAAAATAAATCCTGCCATTTCAGGAGAGTTTTAAAAACTAATCTCATAATATTTAATCAAGAGAATTATATTTAAACTATCAATGTAAACTATCGTTTGTTTATATATTATTCAATAGCGTTTCTCGAAGAAGCGTTACCTCACATTAAAAAATGTGACTTTTATCCACAAACGACAATCTCAGGCTGTTCACCGTTTTGAACTGGCAGGATTTATTTTCAAAGTAACAAAATAGTTAAATAATAGAAAATTTTATTTACATTTTTTTCTTCAGAAATGATTTCTTTTGATTCGGACGACGTAGTAATGTCACAATCATTTATTAAAATTTTAATCGGTGAAATGTGGCCGGAATTGTTAACAGTATCTTCACTGCTTGTAGTATTTTCAAAATTATTTAAATTTAATTTATATTTTTGTTTACTATTACCACTTAATGAGCTAGGAACTGCATCTGATCGATCCTGAAAAGTATTTTTAATAATAATAAAAGATTCGTTTTTATAAATTGTGAAGTAAATTATTGATGAATAAAATGAAAATATTTTATAATGTAAAAGATAATATTTAATAAATATTTACCTCGCATCTTGTATCATTTTTTATAGAAATATTCGATTTTGTTTGTAAAGAAACAGCAGTACATTCCTTGTAACTTGGAGGTATAATTGAAGTCGTACAAGATGAATTATTTTCTGTATCTTCTGACACAGTTGTAAAAGTTGTACTTTTTTCATTTATTGGAGGTATATCCTCTATTTTCTTTGAGTACAATGAGGTTACTGATTTATTTATATTTTCAGATGAATTATTAAGACTAGTATAGGAATTTAGTTCAAAGTTCGTAGACATACGTAACAGTGCCTCAATCTAAATATATAGTGATATTATTAATACAGAAAATATTTCAATAAAATAAATAATATTAAAAAAATACCTTGTCATTCTGATCTTTGTTTATAGAAATATTTGTTTGAGCTTTTGGTGTCACTTTTACATCCTTTTCATTTGTTGGTGTCTCGCACGATAAATTGTTTGCGACAATACCGTGACCCGCAGTTTTATCCTCTATTCCCTTCGAGCTAAATTCAGGCTCTTGTTCAAACAAATGGTTTAATGAATAAACACGTTCTGGTGAATCTTGAATAATTCTTTTCAAGTCATCCATTTCCTACATATAATATAATTAGTAAATCCACATAAAAATAATTTAAAAACTAAATATAACTTTATAAAAACCGTACTGTGTAATCTTTATTTTTTCGTGCAAAGTTGTCTTGTTCTAATTGCTCTGTAATAATTGAACTTTTTTCATTTGTTGGAGATATAACTGATGTTTGGGGCAAACTATTTACAATACATTTTTCAGCTTCACTATTATTTCCTATTTCCTTTGAATACAATGAAGTTTTTGACACATTTACATTTTCTGATAAATCATTAAGATTAGTATAGGAATTTAGTTCAAAGTTCGTAGAGATACGCAACTGTGCCTCAATCTAAGTATATAGTAATAATATTAATATAGAAAATATTTCAATAAAATAAATAATATTAAAAAAATACCTTGTCATTCTGATCTTTGTTTATAGAAATGTTTTTTTGTGCTTGAGGTGTCACATTTACATCCTTTTCATTTGTTGGTGTCTCGCACGATAAATTGTTTGCGACAATAGCGTCAACCGAATTTTTGTCCGCTACTCTCTGAGAGCTGAATTCAGGCTCTTGTTCAAACAAATGGTTTAATGAATAATCACGTTCTGGTGAATCTTGAATAATTCTTTTCAAGTCATCCATTTCCTACGTATAATATAATTAGTAAATCTACATAAAAATAATTTAAAAAATAAATATAACTTTATAAAAACCGTACTTTGTAATCTTTATTTTTTCTTGCAAAATTGTCTTTTTCTAATAGCTCTTTAACAATTGCACTTTTTTCATTTACTGGGGATATAATTGATGTCTTAATTGATTCATTGCTGGAGCAACAATTTATATTTTTTTCATCTGAAATTGTTGTTTTATTTAAACTTTCTGGTGAGACATGAACTATAGCAGAGGAATTTAGCGTAAAGCTTGTAGAAGTGTTCAAATGTTTCTGATTCTGTTTACAATATAATAATGTTAGTATAGATGCAATTATTTAATAAACCAAATAAGTTTAAAAACACCTTGTCATTTCGATTTTTACTTACAGAAATATTTTTTTCTAATAGCAGTGTATTACTTACATCTTCTTCATCTGCTGGTTTTATGCAGGATAAACTGTTTGCGATATCTGCAACCAAATTTTTATTCTCTATTGTCTCTAAACAGAAGTCAGTTTCTTGTTCAGATGAAAGATTAATTGAATCATTATTATATGTTGAATCTTGTGTAATTCCTTTTATATCAAACTCCTTCTGTACAATATAGAAAAAAAGATTATATAAAAAATAATTTAAAGATGAAATAAACTCTATAAAAACCGTACTTTTTCATCTTGATTTTTTCTTGTGTTATCTTCCGTTTTCTTAGAATACAATGTGGCTGTTTCTGGCTTATTTACATTTTCTGATGACTCCTTATTAATAATAGCAGAGCAATTTAGTATACAGCTTTTAGAAGTTCTCAAATATTCCAGATTCTGTATACATTATAATAATGTTAATATAGAAAACAATTTAAGAAAATATATAATAATACTAAAAAAATACCTTCACATTTTGAGCTTTTTTCTCGTAACTAAATCTATTTTCATTACTAACTTTAGTCACACTTTTCTTTTCTATTATCTCTAAGCTAGATTTAATTTCTTGGTTGCTTGAATCATTTGATGAAACACTTATAATATTTGATGAATTTTGAGCAACATTATCAAGAGCAATCAAATTTTTATTTTCCTATGTGAATCGGAATATTATTAGTTAGGATATTTTACAAAATTGCACGTTAAATCAGAAAAAAAATATTTCAAATTCATCTATAAATGAGGATATGAATTCTTTTATTTAAAAGTACAAACAGAATTATTTGTAGGAATACCTTTTCCACTGCAATATTCTTGATTACTTCGACGCTTTCTTTTGTAAGTGAATTATTACTTTCTTCTAAACAATTAGACGAAATATTATTTTCAATTACCGTTTTACAAAGGATCATTGATTTACTTGAACTTGAATCCTTTCAAATAAAAAAAATGTTAGATGGAAAAAAGTTGGTTTGAAAATCGAAATTAAACTATTTATATTACCTCCACATTTGAAATTGTTCTCGTAAGATGCAGTTTTCCATATTGTGGAGAAGTGTTCCACTGAAGATTTTGGGAAACAATAGGAGATACACATGGTGAGTTGTATTTTACATAATTTTCAGTGGTTTTATAAGTATCCTCGATTTCAGTATTTTGTTTTAAAGTATTTATAGGAGTGAAACTTATTCTTGACAAATTAGGAGAGGATATTCGAGACATTCTGCTAAATACGTATTTATTCTAACAAAAATAACAAGAAAATTAGAATAACTTTTTAATAAAAGCAAAACTTAATAATTGTATTTACAAATAAATACCTTGTTACAAAATTTAGGAGAATCGAACGACTTATTTTCATTGTGAATATTCTCACTTAATCTATAAAGAAATAAATTAATTACTGAGTAATTGTTTGCAAATAAATAAGTTGATTCAAAATGTATTCATTAAAATAAATAGAATTTTTAAACGTACTTCATGTTGATTGAAGACATTTCTTCGTTTTCAAAAGTCTTTGAAGGACTAGTTTTATTTTCTTCATTTTCATTATCTAAAATTTTTGTTTAATTTTTTTATTAATTAATAAATATAGTTAAAAGTTTAATTAAAAAGAAATGTGCATGTATATCTAGGATACCTCATACACCTTTATAGGTTCTAACGTATGTTGAATATATTATATTTAATTGGATATATAAATCTATGTGTGTTTGGTTTTTTAACGATTTGATCATTAGAAAAAGCAATTTCTATGATTTTTATTCAAAATTATACGCGCATTTAAAAAAATTGACAAGAGTTGGATATTTTATCCTCTTATTAATACCACAAACAATAAAAAAACTACGATAAATTTAGTATAATGATTTTAAAAACTTATAATAAAAGGTACATCAGAACGATTCTTCCATAAGATCTATGTTAAAAGTCTCAACTTTTAGAATTAATAAGTCTGAAGCAGTAACTTATGCCTTTTAAAATTTGTCACGCTGATGTATGTTCCACAAATAACATCACTTATACTTTATTAATATATAGAATTTATTGTAATATACAACAACGATTTAAGCGGCTTTTTATTTTTTTATTATTCATTTTTATAGATTTCGTTATACTTTAATAGTTTATATTCACTGAGGAAAGGACTGAGTTAAAAACTGAAAATTGAAAATAATGTATTTGTTGTATAGTTTTAAAGAAACGCGAAAAGACCTCGCAAAGTAGAAATCATCTTTTTGCTTATGTTTTAGCATATGCCTTTTTATTTGAACGTACCCAAAATCGAGTTTTGCTCACGGAGTATAAAAAAAAAAATTATAATTTTTAAACGTCAAGCATCGCCTGAGCGCACGTGTATTGAATAATATTTATTCAAATAAAGTGTTAAAAACGTCGATGTCTCGAGCAAGTTGAACGTGTGCGAAATGTCACATTCTCGCACACACGCAACAGGCATGAGAAATCGACTTTCACAGCCAGTGTTTCAAAAAATTGAAGTATTCATCCATTATTAATATTTATTAATTATTCAAATACTTCGTTTTCAATACTCAATTTTTAAATAACAAGGAGCGCGTCAGGAATCCGGGCAATAAATTTAGCTCAAACTTTGGGATATGTTTTTAGATGTAAAAATACGAAGAAAGTCGGCATATAGACTCTTGATTAAAAAAACTCGTGTTATAAATATATTCAGGTTTAGTTTTAGATAATAGTGAAAAAGGCATCGCTATTTGAAAGTAAATAAATCAGCTTAGAGAAATTGGATATTCATCTGTTAAAATAGAAAATTATATCAGAGAAAATGAGCTTTTACAAGCTCTCTGCAGAATTAAGAAACCTTCACTCCTTCAAAGTTGTAACTGTTCAATGTTAACTAACAAGGATCTACTACGAAAATATTCAAAACTGCAGTTTTAATTTTACATCTTTTTTAAGAAGGTCTATCTATCCTAAAAGATGTATGTATAGTTTCTCTAAGCTAATATACTTACTTTTAAAAAGTGGTATATCATTTTTCAACATTATTTAACAATAAATCTGAAAATAAGTATAACACGAGTTTTGTATTTCGAACCAATAGAGTTTATTATTGCAGCTTCATTCTTATTTTTACATTTAAAAATATATCCAAAAGTTTGAGCTGAATCCGCGATTCGAATACTCGATACGCTCATAGTTACTTCTGCTCCCTTTAATTCATATTATTATTAAAGTTGGAGGAATTTGCTTGCAAGTGTACTACCTACAACTATAAGTCAAATGAATCATTAGTTTAATTATTTCAAATGCGATTTCATTTCAAACAAATTTTTTAATTTCTATGAAAGAAGGCATTATATAAATCAATACAAATGAAATAAAAAAATTCAAACTTTTTTTCTTATGACAAGAGCATTCAATCGAATAACTAATTTTCGTCAAACATCGATTTAAATTTACAAATTAAAAAATGATTTTTGCATCATACAATTCAAAAAAGTGTTTATATTGTCGTCGGTTATTTACCGACGGTGCTATTTATAAGATAATTCAATTTTTTCTAATGCGTAAAATATAAAATAACTTAATACAACTAAAAAATTTAAAGTAGTATTATTTTCAATAGTTCAGTATTATATGAAATTGAACAATTACTGCAAAAAAATTCTGCACTCAATTAACTTATGTTTTTTCTTTAAGATTATTATTAAATTAATCCTAAAAAAGTAAACTTAAATTTTTTACATCATAAGCACTAATACTTTATATCATATAACTTATTTTATGTTTAAATAAAATTAACCATTATAAATAAATAAATAAATAAATTCATAATACAACAAAATTAATTTGTTTTTCCAAGAATATCTTTAGTAATAATTTCGACTTATTGTTATACATAGCACTTGTTGGATCGTTTCTTACAACTGTAACAGTTCTAATAATTTGAAATATAAAAAGGATCGTTAAAATATTTAAAAAAAAGCGTAAAAATTTAATTTTCTAAAAGAATTATTTATGTTGTTATCCCATCTTACCACATGTATATACATACATCAAAAACATGTATTACACAAAATAAATTTAATATAATAGAAATTGATATAAGAACAAATGTATATATGACTGATTCTCAGGAAAATAGTGGTTTGGTCAAGAAAACCATAAATACTTCTACTAAACGATTTTAGAAAATAGGAGACATAATTAATTTTTTCATATAAATTTGTATAAATGGTTGAAGTATATACAGCCTAAATGACATCACTATTGCATGTCTCCTAAGAGAATGCTAAAGATAAAAATGCTGCTGAATTCCGAAAATGCAATTAGGTCCTGCTCAACTTCAGGTAAATTAGTTTATTTATTAAAGCTTAATTTACACCGTAATACACAATTTTGGGATAAAACGTCATTACCGTAGTATTTTAATTTACCGTTTTTTATTTAATTTTGATACAAATCAACAAATTTTTTAGATAACTTGCGTACGATATAATTGTAATATCTGTAATTATTTTGGAAAAAAACAATATTTATTTAGAGTGCAATTTAATAATTACTTATAGAAAATTTTACCTCAGTAATGGCATCCACATTTTATTCATAGAAACCACAATTTTTGTGACAGTCAGCCATGTATACATACATAATGATTGAAAACATGAAATATAAAAATGAAACAATCTATATCATAGATAAAGGAACACAAGGTAAAAACATAAAATTCATAAATACAATCAGCAATTTCTGTTAATAGAAATATAAAATGAAAAACTATAGTTTGTGACACATCTGTCATAGTGTTCCCAACCAATTAAATAAAATAAAAACATAAATTGTAAACATATATGTATATACAACATGCATAAGCATGTTGTTTTATCATAAAACTATATAATAAGGTATGTAGTAGAAAAGTTAATACCTGTAGGCAATTTATCTATTGATTTCCTCAAAGCTCGGGCTACATTTAAGCGACCAAAAATTGGTACTTCATTTGACTCTTCTGACCAAAGTTGTTTTTTAACACTTTCATACTTATCTATTTTAATATGTAAAAATGCAATATTTTAATTTTGTTATAAATCTAACTTTTTGAAAGTAATTTTAAAAATATTATTCTAAATTACCTTCTTTAATTTTTGGAGTGATTGAATTGGTACTTAATAAACAATTATTGGACAATTTTTTCATACGTGAACGCATTGTCACATTCTCAAATTTTACTTCTTTGGTAGTAACATTTTTTTCCTGTCTTCCTAATGTACTGCCAAGTGTAAATGGGGAGCACTTAGAAGGAGTAAAATTATTAACTTTAAGTCCTTTGGGTGGTTTGAACTTATAATTTTTGGGTGCAAATGACTTTAAAGGCTAAAAATAAGGATAATTGATGTATGTTTAAACACTTTACCTAAGTAATAAAAAGAAATGTTAAAGAAAATACCTGCTGGGGTGTTGAAGTGATTTTTTTTCTCGTACTTTTATTAACCTTTTGAGATGTATGTAAAAATGGTGGTGAATAAATTTTGTGTCGTACTATTCCAACAACAAAGGGAGGTGGTTGCTTCTTCTTTATTGTTTTTTTTTGTAAGTCTCTATATCTTATTTTTTCTCTTAAAATATTTTGAATATCTCTTAATGGTTTAGATCCTACAATGACAAAAATTCTTTTAGTAAATAAATAAACTGTAATGTATTATTTAAGTAAAACTAAGTCTATTATACATTTATAATTTAAAAATCAAAATAGTTTATTAACTAATACAATTTTCTTAATTTAGTCAAGTATAAACATTTACTTTTGTATACATAAATGGAAACATAAATTTTCAAATACAGATGAATTTTCGAATTATACAGTTAAAGAATTAATGAGTGCTAAATAAGAATGCTTTCAAGTGTATGATAAACAAATAACTTACTTATTGTTTGCGTCTCCGTTGTTGCTTCTGGACCCCTCAAAAAATCAAAGGCTTGGCTTCGTCTAATTTTGCGATTCCTTTCGAAATTCTCCCTTTTATCATTTTTCGAGGAGATCAAATTGTTATGTTTATAAAGCCGTTGAAACATGTTAAAAAGCAAGAAAGTTAAGCTTTTTTAGTAAACTCTTAAAATAGAGTAGCTAACGCTTGAAGCGCTTCACAGGATTGCCGATACGTAACTGAAAAGCTAACTGACTTTTCGGAGCGAACAAGTCTGAACAGGAGCGAAGCGCAGCTGGGGGCTGCTGGCTCTTTAAATCGCATATTCGCGACTTGGCGCTCAATGTTTGTATCGTTGTCTCTCTCGTGCTCAAAGCAGCTATTACTATATAGATGCAGTCAATGGTGGGATTATGGGAAACGTACTTTTAACGGATTTCAGGTTGACGCGCGCTAACCACGCCATGTCAGTACACTGACAGCAGCAATGCGTCTCACGCATCGTCACGTAGCGTTATTATTTGACAGTTTACCTATGTTGCGACATTGTGTATACGTGCGCGCAGACGTCAAATTTTATCACAGCAAAGGAGCGGGAATATTTGAAAAGCAAACAAGGAAGCATATAAACACACGCGTGCAAACATAAGAATCAGTGATAATACATTAGAAATTTTATTAATGAAAAAGCATATTAGAAATGAAATGTTTGATTTTCAGATAATTTGCATATTTGCAGGATAGAATAAATCTTGCTTTAAACTAGTAGAGTTTTCCTGCTACCTATATTCGTATGAATCACGCTCGTCAAGCGCAACTTAAAATTATACTTTATTAAAACAATGTTGTTTAATGTTAAATAGATTATAGTCTATTATTGAAAATAAGTCATTAGTGGGTATATGTTGACACATGCGATGTTTAATGTACATAACACGCAATCATTAAAAACTTTACGATAAGGAAATTTACTTTGCAAAAATACGGGTGATAAGACAGAAAAATGAAACGGGGATTCCTACGAGACATTTATCTTTTTTTATAGCATTAACGCACCCAGCAAAGAGCCTTAAATAGATACATTTTGCTCGTCGCACTTATCAGTTTCAATCTTACAACTGAATCGTTTGGAAGTGTCAAGATGAAAATTTGCGCTCTCCTTATTTTGCTCGTCTGCAGCGTTTTTCAGGTATTTTCAAATTCTTTAATTATAAATATTTTTTTCTACTTTTTTCTTATCATTAAAATTAAAATTTTACAAGTCTTTTCTCTTATTATATCTTTGTAAATTTTAATAAACCATTACGTTTAATATCGTTTTACATTTTTCAACCTCTTTAAACTTGGTATTCTATCTATTTATTCTACTCTATTCGGTATTAATACATAAAATAGATCGAATAAATATTAAGATAACAGTAAAATTATTTTGTTTTTTATATTATAAAATTTCCATTAAAGTAAGTTTATTATTTTTATTTTATCTAGAATGCTTCTGCTGCACGCGACTGGAAATATGATGTTAAAATCAATCACATGCAGCACATCAATTCTATAGTCAATGATACATTGAGTAAGATAAGGGTAAGTTTGTTTAAAATTTTTATGGTGTTATGATATAATCATAATAGAAAACTATAAAAATTTGAATATGATAATTCCATCTACTGCAAAACGTTTTTAAACATTTTTACGCTTTTAAAAACTTTGTATATTCAAACAATAATATTTTTAAAATTATCCTACACTATAGTATGTAGGAACGTTCTCTAGTTTTTCTGAAAATGTAAAATTAAGTTCATTTTAGTATGCTTTGTACATGAGAAAAAGTCCATAACACCCATTGTGGACCACCAATTTCATACGTATAACTATAAATTTTAAAATTGCACTTTTAATACGGCTGCAGAGATGGCCGAAATATAGTAAATAAAGATAAATTTTTCATATTATTCTAATGACATTAATAAATTTAACATTTTACAATAATAAACGTTAAATTTTTAGAATGACGTGAGCGCGAAAGGAAACACTCCAGCGGCACAGCAGTGCTATGAGAATGCGAGAGTAACGTTGGCAAATGCTAGTAGCAGCGGCTACAGTGGAATCTCCAGCTGTATCAATCAGTCAAATAACGCAGGTGAAGCAAATGTTTGCGCTCAACGCGTAGACGCCGATGTCTTCGATGTGTCGCTTGAGGTCAGCAGAACAGCAAGACAGTGTCTCCAAAATGCATGAGACATTTTTCTTTCTACTTATGACATGTTATGTCTTTTAATTTATATATTTGTTAATTAATGCAATAAAAAGATTATAAATTAAGGCTAGAGTAAATATATTGAAAATTTTTTATTCCACAGATATACAGGTATACAATTAAAAATAAACACTTCTTTCATATATAAGCAAAGAGAAAATAATATTTTAATATTAAAATGCGTTTTTTTTCTTTGTAATTAAATACAATTTATATACAGTTTTTAAATAAGTTTCTTGCATATAATAGATCTGCACATACAGTCAATATGAATTCACATCCGAATTTGGAATTTTCCAGCCTTAGTTACATACTTTACACCTTTAAAGGGTTTATACTTCTCACCATACATGTCTAATCTATTAACTTTTAATCCTGACACCGCTAATTGATTAATTGTGAAATGTACATTTATGGCAGGATTTGATTCAGAGAGAACAGCAGATGACTGCACAGCAACAGAGCCTCTTAAATTTGGTAGTTTTGCCACATCTATTCTTCCAATATCCCATTGCAAGATTTTACTAACTGGATCAAAAGAATACTTTCCTTGATTTGGAACTAGATTGCAGTTCAATACAGTTTTAGGCATCGGTATTTCCAAGCTAACATTCTCAACGGTCCTACCTATAGTTTGTTTTGGTCCCACAGTAATATCAAGTCTTCCACCTCCAGATTCTCGTAAATTTATGTTATGCCTAACATATATTGGAATAGCAACAATGCTTTGGGATCCAATATGATAAGATAATAATCTAAAATTTCCATCAGGAGGAATAAAAGATAAAATTTTTTCAGACTCCCATCTTTTGAATCTTACACAAGGGTGAAAACTGACATCGTCAAATAATTTTGGATTAACAAAAGATAATGTCAAATCTGGCATACCACTTAGTTTTATGCAACAGTCAATACATCCTTGAATTTCTGCAAATACAGTTGCTCCAGTCTTGTCTATAATAGCATCTACTTCTTCGATGATATCAAAATATGCTTCATTGTTAGTATACTTAACACCAGTTCTTCTCCAAGGTACATTAGATAATTGACCACTCGGTAAAATTGCACTGACATTAGATTTTCCAGTAACTGTGTTTGCTATTGTTCTTAAAATATTTGGTGGCTTAATGAGTTCTTTTAATATGTTTGACTCTGTTGCTAAAGGAAAACCATTATCTAACATTTCGTCCAATAACTCATATACCACAACATAGTTTTCCTTGATTATTGTTTCAGTGCATTCACTAAAATAATCTTCAAAAGTATCAACAACCCTATGTAAAAATTCAATAACAAATAGTGGAGGCACTTCTGTTGTACAAACAGCAACAAAAAACATGCTACATCTATATATACTAATTAAATAATGATGAGGAGTTGCTATAACTGGAGGTGTATCTTCAGGAGATAAAACTTTACGCTGTTGATCAAAAAAATAATCACACAACGATCTTGCAACTGCACTTTTCCAATGTTTTTCCATAAAGACATCTCCGGACGAATTAATAATAAAAAGACTGTGAATCATTTTAATGGTAAAATTTTATAAATCTTCAAAACGAGGATAATAACTAATAAAAATATTAACTTTCTATAAACCTGTAAATGTAAATGATGAGGTTATATTAGAATAAATTTAAGGTCAATTAAAAAACTGATAAACTTACTATAATTGATTAACTCGATAGCCATCGATTAATAAAGAATACTATTTATTATAAACACAATATTAATATTATTAATATTTTAATGTAACATTTTGACAGCCAACAGGATCTTCAATCCAAGCTTCAGCACCCAGCCACCCTGGCATCTTATACTATATAGGTATATACATTGTAAATGGTAAAATTGTTAACTGTTTTACCGACAGTGCTATAATCACGATTATATATAGTATATGCGGCAATGCGCTTTTCAAAGTACACGTGAGTTTGCTTTAGGTTAGATTTTAACATTTGAATAGTATTGGTATATTAATTACTAAAAGAGCATTGAAAATGTAAATTAAAAAATTTAATAAAAAGTAAAATGAGATATTATTAAAAAGAGAAATATCTAGTGCTACTATACGTTTTCCAGTTGAATTTTAAATAACTCTATGCAGTTGAATATAAATATAAACAAGTATTATGGCTTTATCAACAGGTGAGTTTTATAAGCAATAAAAATAATTACAGTTAATAAAATTTGACATTTATCATTTAGAAATAAGAATATAATTATTATAAATGGTAAAAAATCATTGTTATTGTTTGAATAGGATTGATTCATCGTCTTGATAAGAGTAGTAGTGATGAACCATTGGCAAAGCGTTTAAAATTAGCAGAAAATGTTTTTTACAGTCCTGATCTTCCTATAGTGCGCAAAGAAGATTGTATATTTCGATGGTTGTGCAGTGAATTATCAGATGAAAATACTACTACAGTTTGGATAACAATTCATAGATGTTTGGCCTTAGAACCTAAACATATTTCAAGACTGTCTCCAGAAATAAAAAATTTGTTTATAGAAAAATTAATTACAACTTTAGATGAGTATCCTCAGAATAATGTATTAGAAGAAGTCTTAAAATGTTGTACTTATATTTTCTCAAGCATGAACATTCAAAGCAATTTGAAAGAAATCAAAATTATTTCTTTAATGAAATCGCTGATTATGTTTACTTTTAAAGCACTTAACTTTGATGAATCAGAAAAAGAAAAGAAATTTCAAAAAATTGATGTTGCTATAGAATGTACGGAGCAAGCTATAAGTACATTTGCACAAACTTGTAGACAAAATGTTTCTGAAAAAATTAATGTTATAACTATTTTTATAGAAGAACTTTTGTTCCCTCTTGCATCAGTTTTAGAAACATTAAAAAATAATAAAATATCTTCAAGATTATTTATGGAAACTCAAAAATGTATTAAAAGATTATTGCTTAATTCTATAAAAAATATTCCATCAGCATCATCAAATGACAAAACTGAAAAGTCTGAAGAAACAGAAATTCTTTTTAGTAATTTAAGGAATAAAGTGCAATCATCAAAACTTGAAGAAATTAAAGCAGCATTTACCTGTTTATTTCAATGTGCTATTAACACTTTCCAACAAAATTCTACTATCATAGATATTCTACTTCGTCAACTTGTAAATTGCACTTGTCAAAAAGAGCAGGCAAAACAAGTACTCACTTCTCTACTTGAAAATTCAGTAGATGTTTCTTATAATTTTGACAATGAAATAGATGGAGTAAGTTTAAAAGTTTATTTGTTAACTCAAGCTAAAGATGTAATATCAAAACAAAAACATTTTAAATGTTCAGATTATGAATTATTGAATGCAATAACAAAACTAAATCCACTTATAACTGAAGCAATAACTCAGAATATTTTAGACAGAATTTTATTTGAAACTAAAATATCTGAAAAAGAAAAAGTAGCCCGAGAAAATTTAATTAAAGAATTGTGGAAAGCAAGTGTTCGCTTACGAAGGCAACATAAATTTCTTTCCAAATTTTTATTGAGCATTGGTAATTATAAAGAAGACAAAGTAGAAGCTTTGGATCTAAAAATTGCATTTGATTTACCACAAAACTTTGCTACTGAATTTAAGGAAGACTTAAAAAATCGGACCACAAGTGCTCAGATTCTGGCAATGTTTCATACTCTTATTTATCATTTAAAGTCAGACTATATTGGTAAATATAAATTATTGGGTTCTACAAGTAAGTAATTTTTTAATTATAACACATATTATTAGTTACCAACACTTAAAGAATATTAAAAAAAATTTTGAATTATTTCCAGCACAAGTATGTTTGTCAAGTAAGATAGTTTCAAAGTTTCTTGTAATGTTTTTTGAACACTCAAACTTTTTAGACAATTCATTACCCCAAGATTGGCAAATTAAATTTTATCAAGTATTTATTGATTTAAGGAATATTCTTACTTCCTTTGCTGAAAATTTGTGTGAAACTTCAGAACAGCATGATGCAATCATTCTTGTGGCATATTTTAATATAATCAAAATATGGTCTGAAGCTAATGATTTACTTAGCTATTACAGTCCAAATATAGTCTCTAATGAAATAAATTTTCCAGTAAATGAAAACCAAATTAAAGAATTAAAAAAAGTTTGTAAAAAATGTGGAGATCAAGCTTCTGAAGAATCATTGGTAAGAAAGCTTTAAAAAATAACCTTTTTTTTTACCTTAAAAAATAATTATTTTGAGAAATAAATTTTTGACTGATTTAATTTTTTTTTGTTTTTTGTACAGAATCAAATTTTATTACTTAAGTCAGTAATTTATAACAGAAATAATCCACAGCCAATTAAGGAGAAGATTATTTCACATCTTTGGTCAGACATTTTAGAAAAACACTTTGAAATAATTGATACTTTTGATGAAAATCAGATTTTAAGATTGGCTTCACTACTTGTAAATGAAGCATGCAGTACTCAGGATAATTTAATTAAATGGACATTAGTTTTAAAGAGAAATATTTTTAGAATACCTAAACTGTTTACAACAGCCATAGCTTTTCAAATTATTGCAAATATTACAGAGAATATAGAAGAAGTATGTGCCACCAAAACTATTGTAGATAAAACTGATTTTGTAAGTACACAAAGTATTAATTTTATTCAGTGGAATGGTTTAATGATATGTTCCTTTTTTAATGCAGGAAAAAATATTAAAATCTCTTAATGATCAAGAAAATTTAAAGAAGGCATTGAAAAGTGCAAGGAAAGAAATTGCGAAACAAGATTTTAAATCATTAAATGCTATGGATTTTAGTAAAACAAAAAGAAATTTAACATTTCTATCACACTTACCACTTTCATTTCTTGATAGGAACATTAGAACATATTTATTTATGGTTCTATATACATTTGAAGAAGAATGTAAATGCTCTTCTAGTATTAAAGAATTTGTAGCACATTTATATTTAGGTAAGATATTTTTTTTATATTTCAATAATTTCTTAAATATTATCAAAATCATATCTATCATTAATTTAGTAATGTTGATTTAAAAATTACAGATTTTCTTAGACAGAATGATATAGATATTTTGAACAGTGTATCAAATCCTTTGATACTCACAAATCATTTCAAAGAAGATGAATCAATTCTTGTAAAAATCTTTAAAATTTCTTTAAATAATTTATCAGCTTTAACTTTTTTAGAAGATTTTGTTGATGAAGAAGATTGTAATAGAAAAATGATTTCTATAATTCTTACTTGCCTTGAAAGTACAAAGAATAAAGTTTCTAATGAACAAAAAATTAAACTGCATAATTTATCTTTGAAATTTAGTAATAAAATTATTAATGAACTTCCAAATGAAATCAAAGATCCAGAAGAAATTTCAGGATTAAGGATTTCTTTAAAATTACATTTGTTGGAGAAAAAGAATTTGGAAGAAAATGTAAAAAAATGTGTTGAATTAACTCTTAAAAAAGTCGTCCAGGTAAGAGTAATTATTTATATTTAAATAATTTATATTATCAATTTTAATTCATACATATGAAAATTTTTTTAGAGTACAGAAGTTATACTTTGTGATAAATTGATTCACGAAAGCTTACAACTGTCTTTAATAGTTTTATCGCATAGAGAAAATTTCAATATTAGCGAAGACGTTATAAAAAGGCTATCTATCATACTAATTGAAAATCCGGATGAAAAAATTCTTTTTCATTTTCTTGAAGTTTTAAAAGACCAAGAATTCGAGTTTTTTGCTAAATCTCTTGGCAACCAGACGGTAGCGTTATTTAAAAATATTATTTTCCATCATTTTAATTTATTATAAAATTATTTATAATAATTATTTTTGTAGAAAGAAAATTTGGTTAAAGGAGATATTGAAATATTAGATAAACTTTGCACGATCTGGGAAAGCCTTTCGAAAGCTGAAAGCAAAGCAGTGCGCTCTAAATCGTTATGTTTATCTGTAAATAATCTTTTCAACAGCATACTAAGTTCTGAAATTAAAGATGTTTCATCAATATTTTTATTAAAAATATGCCGAGCATTTATCAGATCAAAACGGATGATTCGACTATCGGATAAGATGGTTGATTCCGTTTTTGTCGTGTCCATGGAATGTTTAAGTAATGTAGACAAGCAGGCGAAATTAATTACATGTCAAGAAGTGTTAGGACTTTGTTTAGATTTTCTAAGATCAAGAACAGAATTTTTAGTTGATAGGTTGCCATCTCTTACTAATCTGTTTCGTAAAATAATTCAAATTTTACTCTTGGAAGCAAAAGAAACGAATTTTTCTGAAGAACAGACCCTTAGAATTTTAGCTGTAGATATTGAAAAGTAAGAATTGATTTAAAGTTTAAAAGTTTTTCTTTGTGATATTGTCAAATAAAATTAATCTTTATTGTATCCCGTAGGTTTAGTACATTTTTTGCCAAATTGAAGAAAGATGTCGCAAGAATAAGCCCTTATTTAATTGCCGATTTAATTGAAATATCATCACGAATTGGTGTTTTGCCCTCTTATTTAAAAGTAACTTATTTATAAATAATTATTACAATTTAAATGTTTTGAATTTTTTATTGTTATTTATATTATTAATATTTGCTTCATCTATTTAGGCATCGATTGATTCATCAATGTCTCATCTATTAAGTAATTGCGACCGACACGCAATTAGTTTCCTTTCTCGGACATTACCAACATCAACGCAACAAGTGTTCAAGACTATTTATGATAATTATACAAAATATCATAAATTCACGGGAAAAATATAATATTTATCTTGAAAGTTGAAAAGATATGTTTGATATATATTTTGTACATAAAATAGTGAAATAAATCAGGAGTTTGTTAATTTTTAAAAATTAATCGTTTTCATTGAACTGAATATACTGTCTTTAATTACTTTTAATAAATCATATTAATTGTCCCGAACTATATGTAAAAATGTCATTTGGTAAGATGTACATGAATATGTAAAAATTGTGGTTTAAATAGAAAACAGTAGAAATAGTACCGGGTATAGTCAGACGGGAAGATAATTAATGCAACGTTCTGTTGAGTTTAGACTGCGAGAAAAAAAATATCGTGAAATATATTAAAAAACCGATAATCGTTTAAAAGATAGAACATTTATTCATTCTTCAACTATTGCCACGTATAGGGTGAGCAGCAAAAGTTATTGGGTTTGCAGTGAAAAAAGCCAGATGAATAAAGTAAGCGCTCGCACGGGGAAAGTCGCCTGTTTTCAAAGTACTCAGCACTCAGACGTCGACGCGTTATATTGTCCTCTCCCAGCCCTCGCAGCTTTCCAGCTCTCAGCTCAGTCAAGGGCGGCAAAAAAAAGCCGTCAGAGGGATTTTTCAAGGTCCGTCTTTTATGAATAACATAGCTATATAGGTATAAAGGACAGCAAGAGAAAAGGAGAAAGAGCTGGCGTCGAGAAGGGAAGGGCAACTTTGTGGAAACGAGACAAGAAGAGCTAAATAGAGCGGCGAATGAGAAAGAAAGCGAGTGTTTTGTAGCAAATGCTTTATAGCACCGATTTTTAGGCTTTAAAAGTTTACTGATCGATATGTGCCTAGCAGACGATCATGATCAAATATTTTTTGAGCAATTTATTTATAAATTAAATTGTCTACTACCGCATAAAATTAAAAGTAATAAAAAGTAATAATGTATATGTTTATAATGAAATTTGCAAGTAAATAAGTTGTTGGAAAAAGTAGGCTGGGTAGATGCGCGTAGGTGTATATTAGCGCGCGGAAGCTAGACAGGAAGGTTTAAATTAAAGTCAAGTGCGATAATGTAAGCACAAGTAGAGAGCGACGGGTAGCTGGATAAAAGAGACAAATTTAGGCAGCGCTCTTGTTAAATTAAGATTAGAAAGAATGAAGAGCTTTTCTATTTTAGTGTAGGCAATATGACTGCAGAAGTTCAAAAGTATAGCGAACAAAATTGAGCAAAGGTCTCGCGCTCTGCCGTAAGTAAAATGTTATATACGCGCAGAAATATGGAGCGAAGCGCGAGAGTTGCAGGCGAAATGTAAGATAGGTATATAGCGGAGTGCACTGGGAAGGCCAAAGGGAAGAGAGTTGCTCTCGTCGCGGCGTTTATGGGCCGGCTGCGCAGTTGCTTCGGCTGCCAGGCCGCAGTTCGAATTGACGAGCGAAGCACCGAGCTAGCACGCATCCTGCAAACATAACAAGAGCTCCGCAAGTACGTAGGTATATAGGTAAGAAGAAGAACAAGAGAAGGAAGAGGAGCGAGAGATGGGAGGAGAATCGCCTGCAAAGATATAGTCGAGACAGCGAACAGATCGCGACAAATGCCTATATACCTACCCCCTGCGCAGTGTCGGTGCAAATTATCGAATAATAGCATTGATTTGTCAATTCAAAGCTGCGAATTACGCATATTACCGGCAATTATAATGTAGCAGTGCTGCAGAGCGTAATTATTATTAATTTAGGATGAAATTTCGAGTTCTATAAAAATATACAAAACCCTTGCAGTAATAATGTAATGGATTTGCTTGAAGGAGTAATTGAAAAATCGGCAGCCCATCAGGAGCGATTTCTAGCTCTATCCGTATACCGATACGAAGATTATCGATAGAAAGCCCGGTGAATTTGCAAACACTTGCGAAAGTCCTGCGTTCCCCTGTCTCTCTTATTTCCGAGGGGAGCGCGCTATCTAGACTCGAGAGAGTCGAGGGGATATCCAGCATCACCGGGGAGGATATAGAGACGGAAGATGACTCAGCTTGCCGCTCTCTCTCTCTCTTTCTCACTTGTGTAGTCGAGCGCGAACGCGCGCGCAAGTGAGAGAGAGAGAAGCGGCGGCGGTAGACAAGAGGGGAGCCCGTGCGCTGCAAAAACACACACAGCCGCCGAGAAGAAGTCTTGGTCCTCCTCCTCGGCGCGAGTCTACTTGTCCGCGGGCGCTCGAGGGAGAGCCGAGGAAAGAGCCGGCGTTTAAAAAAAAAAAGGAGGGAAAAGGGAGAAAATAAGCGTGCAGCTAGCTCTGAATAAGAGAGGGGGCTATATCCGTGTGCGTGTGTGCGTTAGCGTGGAGGCGGTGCAAGCGACGACGGCAGCAGATGGCGGAGAGCCCGGGGAGAAAGAAGGTTCCTGTTGCGTCCGTGTGTGAGTGTGTAAGCGCGCGCGCGAGCGGCCGCTCAAAGTCCTGGCTCTCTCTCTCTCTCTCTCTGCTTCCCAGTTCCCCCATGGTGGCAGGTCAGTATCGCTGCTCGCCGCGCTCACGGCGTCTATGCGTGCTGTGCGGCTCTGCACTCTCTGCAGCCAGAGAGCGGCGCGTCTCTTTTCTGCTTGTTTCTCTCCCTCTCTCTCTCTTTCTTTCTCGCTGTGTTTACAGTCGCGCGCGCGCCCGAGAGCAACCCGCTTGCAAGCGAGACTCGCTCTCTCTGATAGTGTAGCAAGCTTTTTTTCTCTCCTGCTGCAGCATCGTTAATAATTCCGGCTTACCTGCGGAGCGCTGATATTCTGCTTCTGTGATATGTGGATGTAAGGACCTTTCGGTGCAAATGAAGAGGCGATTGAACGAGCCTAGTTCCTGCTGCGCTGAGAGCTGCTGCTGCTGCTGCTGCTGAGCGGTGAGCTAGAGGAAAGCAAGCGCAAGGTAAGCAGTCCTGTAGTACTTGCTTTTTTCCAAGCTTACGGAATGCGCGTTATGCTACTTTTACAAGCCCAACTATACCTACTGCCTGATGGATCTACAGTGCTAGAAGCACCAATGGACCTATTTTTCAGCAGCTTCCGTGCGCGGCTGCGCTACTCTTGACTATCGCTGATCCTTCTGCATTAATACTCTGCGCGTCTCCAGTGCTAGTTAGTTTGTGCTAATAAATATTGCTTAAATACTTTTGCTAATGATAAATACGCGACCTTTTGTCTTTTCGGAGTAAATCGCGAGTAAATCGGTATCCATATAGAAGAAGTAGACTTTGTATGCCGATCATGCGCCGAATCGGCAGATAAACACATACCTGTGTTCTTGCGAGCTTTTTACGCCACACTCGGCTCCACAATTTGCATGCTGCTCTCGCGCTCTAGAAAGTTAACCAAGCTGCTCGAAACGAGTTGTTAAGCTGCTATCTCGAGAATTCATCGCTCTGCTACTCGAAAAAGCTGCCGCTATTTTCTATCGATATGTAACGTGTACCTATATAACCAACCGCAAATTAAGCTATACCTATTTATTCTCTTTAAATTATACTTTAATTCATAAACAATTATATGCATTTTTTCAAAATCAAATTTGAACCGTTTTTCAGAGACTTGTGGATCCTCTTTCATAAAACTCCACTTTAAAATAATCACAATTTTAAAGTGTTGTGATAAACTGACTTATGCAGTTAATGTTAGCTTCTCGGAACGTGAAGGTGCACGATCCGATAGATATACCCAAAACAAATAGTAGAATAATTAGAAAAAGGGCTTTTAGTATAATTCGTACTTTTTACGAGTTAGCAGTAAAAGACGAGAGTGTAATATTTTAAAGGTATCGGTTACTAAATGAATTAGTCCAGTATTAGATTTGAGTGCCTCCGATCTTGGAAACAGAGATTTAAACATTAAAAGTTGAATTTTGTAAAAATACAAAAAATCGAGTTAGACAGTTATACGTTGAGAATGCAGAAAAAGAAAATTTCTCATTTCCTTGAATTTCCAAGCGATCTGTCCTGCGATTCTACATAGATCCACAGCTTCTCGGTTGCGCGACGCCGGCTGCGGTGCGGCTTTTTTCGCGTTCCGCATACGTACGCCCAATAGGTCGTCGACCAATTGCGCGCTCACGGCTTCTCGCCACGGCGGCGGCTGCAGCGCGCGCTTAAGCAATTGCTCAAGTCATCCGAAACTACTTATACACTAGCGAGCGCGCGCACCTTCAGCAGATTTATGCCCTCCTGTCCAAGCACTTCCAGCGACAGCTGCTTTCTTATTACCTACCGATCGGTCCACATTTTCTTCAATTTTTTTTTTTAATATATCTACTTATATTAGAAATGTTTAGAAATTTTTAAATTTTCTTCTCTTTCATTTTACCATTGAATAGTTGAATTTATTGGGCAGCTAAAAATAGCGGGCCTTCGAATGTTTTCCTCGGAGCGCTGCTTCTCAACTGCTACTTATTATTTCGTCTGATGTTTATGTGAATGCGTTTGTACGCTACAGTCTAAATATAAGCAACGCCGAGTGGTAACTTTCCCCTCTGCGCGATCGAGCTCCTTGCCTTTTTCAACCGGCAACATCTTTCTACCTATACTTCTAGTTCGTTATCTTCACAAAATAGTCTGCTTTCTTTAACTAGTTAAAAAAATGTTCCCTTTCTATATGAGCAATTAATCTAACTTCTTTATTAATCCATATGTGTCTATAAATTTGTCAATTATTTAAAAAAAGTCAAGCTTACTCAAATGAAGAATTGAGAAAAGAAAATCGCAAGAAAGTAAATAACTAAGACGTGATTAAAAATCCAAAATTGACCAATCAGTCACAATAGTCTCATCAAGCCGTAGTAAGCTCAACGAACGAAATCGAAACTCGCGGCTAATCTCCACGCGCATCTTCAATAAACAATGAGCACCTCGGCGCCTCTTTCGCATGGATTGCTCCCATTTTTATTTTGCGCATCCCTTGCTTACAATGCGTGGGCACCGCGGGGAATTTCTCTTTCCTCGCGTATAGTAGAAACGAGAGCGGCGCGCCTTTTCACAAAACTTTGAGCGTTCCTCGCCTGCGCTCCGAAATAACGCACTCAGTCAAATGGACACTTTGCGTCTGGCGTGTTTGCTTGGCAAGACACGTAACTCGACTTTTTTTTTTCCACGTCCTTTCTTTTTCGAGGAGCTCTGCTAACTCGATGCTGATACGTGTTTTCAGCCTTCGTTATTATGGATAGTTTTTTTTTTCTTTGATTTTCCTTATTCAATGCTTCTTTACTTTTATATTATGTTATTTCGCTTCGACCTTTCAAACTTGAAAATTTTTTAGCAGATTTATTGAATAAGATGTTAAAAAAATAAGAACACTTATAATTGTTTGTGAAGATGAGAGTATGTAAGTTTATTATCATATTTACGATTCCACTCACCGTAGTAGTATTTTTATTTATTTATTTGGTTTTATTCTCAATTTAAGTTTATTAGTTTTTCTTCTATTTTGAAAAGTGATTTGACCCACCCATTGTTATAAAAAAAAAAGGTTTTTCTCCACCTTACAAAGATTGAGATGCACTTGAGACTTTATTCTCAAGTACTTCAGCTTGGGGACGAATATAATAGGTGCCATGAGAGGCTCTACGTACATACTTACTATTATATAAAAAATATGAATACCCAGTAAATAAATCGTAGTTATTATCGTACAAGTATTTTAAATATAAATTAAATGCTTTAGTTTTATACTGACAAAATTTGGCTTGTGGGTAAAATCTAAAACCATATACCTATAACATATGAAGAAATGTATATTTTGTGGTATGATCCCTACGTAAATTTGACATAGTGTCATGTACTCAATAAAATATTCAATAACTATAAATGTACGAACATTTTCGACTTGAATGAGAAGAAGCAAATCTAACATCTGAATAATAAATGATACAATTGTTGAGCTCTTGAGTCGCACGTGTTAAAGTATAGAGAGAGAGAGCGCGCCTATAGATACAGAGCTTATATAGAGTTGAATGGAAATATCGTAAATAGTAATTTTGCGAAACGCATAGTCGCACCTTTAGCAGCGTGGGAGTTACGTTCTCGAAACAATCGTTGTAGAAACGGAACTGGCGCTTTATCCAGAATCTATCGCACCTACGCTTTGACAGACACATTTCTCCCGATACGCTTTTTTCAAATTCCCATTGTTTATACTGCCTATACGTGCGCTAGCGGAAGGCATTAATTATTTTTACCACCTTTAGTCAAAAATAAATCGAAATGATGAAAAGAAGATTCAAATGATGAAAATCTTACCAGAAAACTGTTCGAATTAAACAGTTTTTGATAGCTTGAACGTACTGATTTAATATTTACCTCAACCAGTTAAGACCATAGAGCATTTAAATTCCATCTTCCAAACAAAAAAAGCTGATAAAAGCCAGTGCACCAAAGAGTATATTTGAAAGAAAAAATGTAAATAAATGCGAGAGCGAGGACTAAAAATACTTTCTCATGAGCAACGAGCCGCAGGGAGAAGGAAGGACTTTGTTAAAGGGTATGTATGTGGAGGCACGAGGCGAGGAATTGAAAGTTTATTCGGTCCTAACGAGCCCCGCCTGTATTTGTACTCTACCTAGAGCGTACGAGTGGGTGCTTATTAAGTAATCGTCTCACGACAGCACAGCGCGAGAAATGTCTTTCTAGGAAATGCAAAACACGCGTACGTGAGCTGCCAGGCGGCGGCAGCACGCGGGTTCCGGAATATCATATATAAACCGTTGTTGCGCTCGTTTCTCCGCACGGCGATGTCGGAAAAATGCTAATTAAAGAGGGGAGTAGAAGAAAAAAATCACGGCTTTTACTTTCGGAAAGAATAGAATGCTAAGCAAGTTGATGAACCTTTCTTTCCTTTCATGCGCACTGAAACATTCTTGAATCTGAGATTAGTGTTTGTAGATGATATAGGAAAATTCGATTGTTTAAAATTAATTACGGTAATACCTCTTGAGAGAAGTGCAATACCGAGAGCTGAAAATAGTAGGAATTAGGCTGTCTCTTTGCTTGCTACTGTGCAATTATAAGAGCAAACATTTGTATTTTCTTGTCTAGCATATTACTTGAAACTCTGGTGCTTACTATTAGAGGGGAAAATGTTGGGAAAACTAAGAGTTCCAAATGAATGCTAGTACAGAGGTGGCAGATGCTAAAAAAGGGAAGCTAATGATAAAGCAGGACGATGCTCAGTGCTTCGATGATCGATCGCCAAAGTATAGCAAAGGCAAAAAAGTCGAGGCATTTTCGCGTGTCGCGCTTCTGGATATCGTGGCTAAAAAAGAGGTAGGCAGCTGATATAATGCAATCCTATCTCGGACAGATAGAGCTCCATTCTTTCGCAGCTCGCTGCTGCTGTATAGTGCGTGTGTGTCTGGCACTCGTTGCCACTCGCTTACAGTCCCTTTTGCTCTCTTTTGCTCTCCCCTATAGTAGTCCCCTTTGCGCCCAGCGCTCACGCACGCACACGCATACAGATATATATATTTTCTTCTCAGCCGCAAGCGCGCGCCGCGTGTCCCCGCGCATCGTCACCGCGACGCGTGTTTTCAACTTTACTCTGTATGTACTTTAAACGCAAGCGATCGATCTTTACGCAGGCTTCGCGCGTCTGTATGGACCACGATATGATTTTCGAAACATTCGCTTACACACTCGCTTTTACACTTATACTTGTGCATATAGATACTCAACTTTCGAAGTGGAACTTGAGATTCTTTTATTTTTACGTTGATTATAAAATATCTTGGGTTTACAAACGTATCAGTACAAGCCGATATTTTATACTTTCGACGTATTCAAATGTTTAATGGTTAAATCTGCACTTCTGCGTTAAACTTCATTGAAAGCTTGGAAAGTTGATTGGCATTCTTCTTTTTATTTTTCATTTCAATAAAAAGAGATAATAATAAAATATTAATTAATTAATCATCATATTTGCTGTTGTTAGACTTCGTTTCCTGACACATAATACTCAATAAATTCTTTTTTCGTAGCAATTCATGAAAAAAGCTTGAGATGTGATTGTCAAAAAATGGACTTACTGACTTAACTGATAATTTTATAAATATTCTAACAAGAGTATTAGGCCCTTGACCCTTATAAAAATGATGTAGCTGATGAGTTTAAAAAAAAAACTTATAAAAAATAACTTGATTTCAGATTCAAAATATTATAGACAAAGATATTATCATAATCGGATTTGATCGAGGGTAAAAAAAGGTATAAATCTATTCTTTAGCGTCTTTATTCTTGAAAGGTATATCGTGCACACGGACTGAAAACAAGCCTCCAGAGAAAATATCTCAAGCGCAGCGCACGCATTCGGCCAGCTAGATGCAATTTCACTCGTCTCTTGAGGTACATAGCTGTAGGTGTAGGTATATAGGTATCTGTATAGGTAAGCCGGCGCGCTACTTGCTTCCTCTCTGTGCTTCATCCCATTGACTCTGCGCGAGAGCGGAGATTGTGAGAGGCTGCAGCACTCGCGAGTCGCGGTTCTGCGCGCGCGTGCACCTAGAAGGATGTATGAAGATGTGTGCGTGTGTGCAGCATAGTCGCCGCGTGTCGCGCAGCCGAGAGTAAGTAGCTACCGGTTTGCTCCCTTCCTTTTTCTTATTGCACGCTTGACGCGCGTTGCGCTTATGGTATGGTAGCTTTTCTTTCATCGCAGAACAACAAAAGCTCCACTGCGACACCAGTTTCGAGATGCTTCTTCGGCTCGAGTATTTACAAAAATTAATACTCCTATTCATACCAGGCTATATGAATACACCATTTTTATTAACCATCTTTTCAACATTTTTATAATTTTTAAATAAGACAAAATTTACTTGTTCAAATTCACCCCAGACTCAGTTATTGTTTTGAACCTGTATAAATCGGGGTCATTGAAAAAATTCAACTGTTGATTAACAAACAAACATTTTACTTCCAAAAGCACGGAATAATATTGTTACAACTTTTATTCTAGCATACAAATTATAGAATTACGCTTAAACGATCAAATTTGTTCATTTTAAGAGTTTGGAAAATCTCTTCAAATATCTCGCTTTTCGCTCTTCCTTATATGTTTATAAATTTATTCGTGAACAAGTGATCTTATCACTGACCGATGCGTGTATCCGAAGCTTTTTTATTTATTCATGTGGGAATTTACAAAAATAACTTCTCTTATTAGATCTCTATAGCATACTGTTTATCACAACTAGTTAAGTTACATTTGTTAAGTTTAAGTATAACAGTGGGAGAATAAACTAAATTTTAATGAGAATATTTCTTATGAAAAATAAAAATCAGAATGCTTATTCAATCAGTGTTGTGAAAAATAAATATAATTTTCTGTAATTAAATTCATAAAAATAATTAACTCTAAATTTATTGGAAATTGCATAGAAAAATTCTTAATGCAACAAAAAAAGTGTGAAACAAATATAGAAAATGTTGAAAAAATTGTTGAAAAAACTCCCCTCAACCTAATTACGCCTACGACCATAATTGCCATTAAAACCTACCAAGATTTTCGCTAAGCGCACGCATCAAATTAAAGAAGGCACGCGCTTAAAAAAAACTGTTCTATTCGCTGCTTTATCTTGCAGCTCCTTTCTTCCACACGTTCCCCAATCGCTCAATTGGCCTTTACAGAAACGCGACTCGTTAGAGTGCGGCTGATAAAAAAAAAGTAGTAGTAGGAAGAAGAAGAAGATGAAGAAATAGAAAAAGAAAAAAAATCAGTCGAGAGATTAGAAGCGTCGGAGCGTTGCACCGCCTTGCGCGCAGTATACACGCACGGTACCGTTAGTCAACGGGTACCACGTATCCACGCTCTATGTCGTACACGCGTATATACTTGCATGCGCGCACGGCTCCTCACCTGACTCTCCTGCTCACTATATCCCAGTATTATGTATCTACATAAGAGAAAAAAAGGGAAGGGCTCTCTCTTGAATTCATTAAAGCGCGTAGGCGCTCGCGCTTTGTCGTTAAAAAAGGAGCTTTATTTATTTTTCGAAATTTCAACTTTCTTGCCGCGGAGGATTACCTCTAGATTATAATGCTAAGCGTGAATATTACTTTTTGGAAGCGAGCTGGAGACGAGCGGCTGTGAGAGAAGCGATAAGCTGCTCCTGGGGATCCGATCTTTCAAGATGCGATCGCGATAACTATATTGGTGTATATAGCAGGGGAGGCGCGCTGGCTTCCATTTTAAACGTCAATTCGTTCGACAGTATAGGCTACACTTATAGAATATGGGGTCTAGCCTTTTTTCCTTGAAAATTAATTTTTATCAAGAATTCCACCATTTCGGCACCATTACCTACCGTACTTTATCTAGTATAAAAAAAAATTTCAAAAATCAAAAAATTATTATAAAGAATCCAGAATGTTAGAATACATAAAACCTTTTCTGCATTAAAATTGGACACATACACAGACAGTTTTTGTAATAATATTTGATTCGAACTCTTTAAACTCCTCCACATATTTATTCAAAGTTTTAACAAAATTAAAAGTTTTATTAGAAAAAAGCTTCCTCTTTGAGGAAGCAAAAGGAAATAGAATAGCTCATTTTGTCTTTTTGTTACGCAGTATACATTTAATAAATAAGCCTTTATTGTTTACACTTGCAATTATAGGAATAGAACGATGAATTGACGTAAGACTAATTAAGGAATGTAGTTGATAAATACTTCTGTTTGTAGATAATGAATTGAAAAGCTTGACGTAAAGTAACGTTGTCTAAGAATGTACGACAATCCTCAACGCTTTGTTAAATTCAAGGGGCCCATTTTGTATTTAAATTTCCCGCAGGCTTATGTGTACAATCGAAAATAAATTTAACGCTTAATCGGCATTATTAATGGAAACGGCGTGTGCGTTGAGCGAGAGAAAATAGCCTCGGGTTAAATAATATATTGAAAGGAACTGTTGAACTTCCGAAAAGAGAGTACGTAATTTGAAAGTGAAGCCCGTCTATATGTCCACATCGTTTACACGCCTAAGAAAACACAAAGCTTTACGTACTATATACGGCACGTAATAATTAGTTCAAAGTTCCCAAGTAAAAATAACGATACTAGCTTTTTCCAAATAGTTATCGCTGCAGCCTAGAAAGCTGATTCAACAGCTCGTGTGCGGCCTCCCCCTCACATCCATCCCCCAGAAAAGTAATTCTCGCAGCGCTCGGTTCATAAGCTTAACGCCTGCACGCCACACATAGACAGCCACCCAGAGATTTACATAAACTCGGCTTGAGAGAGAGAGAGAGAAAGAGAGGGTGGCAGCGCGAGGGAGAAAGATAAAGCGATTGCTCGCATGCAATATAGGTATCTGGCGAGCCGGGGCGACCTTCACCCGCGGCGCGGCCCGAATTGCACGCCCGGAATTTCGCCCCGTAGTGTAGATCCTCGTAAAGCGATAAAAGCCAGCTGATCTACGATCGTCGCATCGGAAATTATAGCACGAAGGAAGGCTGGTAGGGGCTGCCTGGCTGGCTCGTCCTCGCGCAGGGCTGCGCGCAGGCGTATATACTTGCCAGCACACTTTTCATCAGTCCCAAGCCGCAAGCCGGTCAGTAGGATTTTCGCGCGCAACCTGCGAGCTTCCCTGGCTTGGCCCTCGGACAGTGCGCGTTTCTTCAAGCATAGCCGACTTTATTGTTCTTCGAGCTTCTTTGGGAAATAGATTTTTCTCCGACAATGTTGGCGTTTTCCTGACTCGTCTGCTTTATTCGATTTTACCAGCCGCTAGAAATAAGAGTGTGCGTTACATTTTCGGACCAAGAGAATGCAGCTCTTGTCAAGCTTCATGGCGAGACATCTGAAACGCGCTCCTTCCCTTAAGAAAGGTAATCCCAGGAAATTTTTCTTTTCTTGATGCACAAAATAAGCCAAATCACCGAGACTCTATAGATACATAAAATACAAAATTAAAAATTACCTTCAACTTGTTATTTACTTTTTATTATCCTTTTTTTTTGCGCTTTTATTGCATTCTCTGCGTTAAAAATATTGAAAGTTTGATATGGATCTTTATGATTTTAAGTGGATGCAGGTTAAAGTGGTCAGGCATGCATTTTCCACAGAAATACAATATATACGTACAATATATATGTATGAGGATACAAACGTTATTCTTGATCATACTTTATTTATCTATGCAAAGTGCATGTTTTCAACTTGAATTCGATTTGCTAAAACTGATTAATTTACTTATACATTCACAGCCTTTATACAATTTTATACTTATATTTCTATCCTAAACTAATGCTATTATTCGTTCAAATTTTATCAGCCAAACAAAGTATCGTATAATCTATTGCATAAAACATTGTAAAAATTGCAACTAATCAAGTAAATTAATGTATACAGTATTTGCACCAATAAATGTTATAATTATACTTTTCCATTGTGTACTGACAATTGTTTGCACATCTGAGCAACAGTTATTCAAAATACTAATCGTCATATACTGCAATTTCTTTCTTTCAAACTTTTTAGCGTATACCTATAAGTATGCAAGAGATTTTATGACGTGAGAACACTTTTAGCTTTACACTTATGTGTGTCACGCTTTAGTTTCTTTAAGACTTTCTACTAAAAATGTTTAAAAAATTATCTTACTTTCTACAAATTAAACTTGTAATTTTATAATGCTTCACTTATCAAAAAACGTATTAGATATTTACAGATGATTTCATGGCTAAATACAATTTCTTCTGTTGCCTAACAGTCGGACTTCAATTTTTTAAAGCATTTCTCTATTTTTTATCGGAGTGCAAAAGCTGTTTCAACGTTTATTCGCGCTATTTATTTCTGGAAATCTTACTCACTTCGAATTGTGTGTAAAAACTTGCTTTGTTCTGTTTTTTTCCATAATTTGGAAAATTTGTATAATTTTATTTCAGTACATCCATATTGATAGTTCTAACGTATAAGAGAAAAGTAGGTAAAACTTTATGTATACAAACCATAAAGGATATAGTAATTAGCTTTGCAGGAAATCCGAATCTCAAAACATTCAATGAGAAATATAACTCAGCATATAACACTATCTTTATGACCATGTTTTGCGAAAAAATTCAGAAAGAATAAAACTACAAAAGAATTACTATGACTTAATGAAGAAAGAATTAAAGTAAAAAATTAAAAATTCAAGTCAAATATTATAATGTCAATTAATTATATCTATGATCAATTATAAATAACTTTTATTTCTATAAATATTTTTGTACAATATTCTATTGTTCTTTTTTTTTTTCATAAAATGTCTAATACATATTTATATTTTAAACGCTATACTTAAAACATAATTATTTAACAATAGAATATATAGTACTTTTATAATTTATCAAATTCGCTGTTTATCTCATTTAAATTATATGTATACGAGTTAACCCCATCAGGATCTGTATAGGTAATAAAAAAAATAAATAAAAGCAATAAGTATAGGTTGATATTGTCATTCCTACAACTAAATACGATCATAAGCTTTATATCTAAAAAGAACATTAATTTATATAATTTAAAAAAAAATTTAAGTAAATTGAAAAAGTAACTCTAAACTACTAATAAAGTTGATTAACCGAGCAAAAAAACTATTATCCTTGCATCACGGCACGCGAAACGCTCCTTTTGTCGTAACGAGAGTTCATTTTTCCGAGATAATATTCATCTCTTGTTCTCTGGTGTCTGCACTGTTTTTGCATATACGTTTGATCGATATATGCACAGACGATCTGCGTTAGTTCTTGGAGCAGTGTTTGGCTTTTGCCGTCACTGCACGCGATCTGTGCATTCGCGGCAGCCAGCAACGAGTCCTGTTCAACAGCTCAGTAGTAATCACCGGGGTACGAGGAAACGTGCACTTTTTTTCTCTGCTCACTAGTAGTGATTTTTTATTTTATGTTATTTTTAATGTCTTTTGTGCGGCTTTATTTAATGTGAGATTGTGAGTATCTTGATAAATAGAAGGAATGCTGAAAAAATGGATCGTTGGCTTGAGATGTACGCGACATGGCTTTTCTGTAAGTTAAGTGTTAAAAAGTAATTGTTGTGCAACAATATTATTTTGCTATTTGAAGTTTTGTAAAAGTTTATTATTAAAAAAGTAGTTTAGCTGATGCTAGTGAAGTGAAGTGAAGCAAAAATTATACACGGATTATAATACTTGCTTATTATCGATTTTGTAAATTAAAATTAATAAAATGATAAATCGTGGCTTTGAAGGCCTAATGGAATGATAATTCCGGTGAGTCGGTTAAAGGAAAACGACATAATTCTGTAAAGTCGTACATTAATATATTGATTTTTACCAGAGTTACTTATAATATTGATGCGCGCAGGAGCACAACTGAAATTTATCGTGCTCTTTTATCGCTACAGCTATGGCTCTGTGTCTGAACACCGCAATAAAATATAAAACACTACGCATACTCGCGTTGTTCACGGTAGGATCACGCGATTTCAAAAATTAGAACTCGCACTTTCGCTCTGAAATCGCAAGATCTCGAGGCTTTTACAATCACTTACCAGCTGTAATTCATCACAAAAACTAAAATCTTTGAAATCTATTTTTTTTTCATGTTTTTGTAGTTGAATAAATAACGTTGTTATGCCGGATAAAGAATAGAGTTAAAGCAGGTGCGATACTCGTATGTAATATTAATCATAGTATATCACATATAAATGAATCCGCGTCGCCTCAGATGACAATATACTCTGCGCTTTGGCAATAATAAGCGCGCTAATTAAATTTGATAGAGAGGCGGCAAATGAAAGAAGGGTGCGCACTTTAATTGAAAACTCGCGCAGCTTCGATTTTCCGTTCGATAATTCTGAGAAGCCGGCCTCGCTGAGCGCGCGAAGAAACAGACTATAGGCGCGCGCGCGTCCTCGAATCCTCGTGAAATCGATCCTTCGGGCCGAGAAATTCCAAAAGCTCGAGGAGCCGAGGAAAAAATTAATCCCAGCTTCGTTAACGTCGCCGCGTATTAGCTCTGCTCGCGCGAGCGCAGGCCGCATCATTAGCGCTTCCGGGTGCAGTCGCGTGCACTCAGCCGATATGATATATATAAGATGCAGGCTTGCGACGACGTTGATGCTAATAACGGGCCGTCGTCGCCCCCCGACCGCCGTCTTTTATTGCAACGTCAAGCGGATTGCGTTATGGGTTTTCATGGGCTAACGATGCTAGGCTCATCTAAACAGGATTGCGAGATCCTCGCTCTGCATGTATATATATATGCATGCGCGCGAGCTGCCTTTTTCCATTAACTCGACACTTTTCTCCTGAATAGTTTCTCTGCGCGGAGAAAAACGGATTATCTCTGACCCTAATGACCGAAAGTATGATTTTCTTTTTTTAATTTTTTCATTTATACGTACATTTATTACTGGTGATTTATGATTTTTAATTGCTAGTTTTTCTTATTTTTCGTTATTTATTTTATCAGAAATGAGAACGTGAACTAAAATTTGTATCAACCACTATAGTTATGTTTTTAAGCCAAAAGATTTGCATGCATATCCACAGTTCGTTCTTCGCAATTGTTTTTATTAAGAAATAGAATCATAGCGTAAGGGCTCGTAACCATATAACAAAAATAATAAGAAAAAAATCATTTTTAGTAATACTAATGAGAAAGGCTTTCACAAGAAATGTGTAAGCCAGTGACGGAAGGTCCCTTTAATTGCTTAATTAGGGAATAAGATCGTTCGTAGAGCATTAATCAAATGTAAAAAAGTAAGATCTGAAAAAACATAATAATAACGTAAAATTTGGCTTGTGTGTTGCAGGGAAACGAGATAGCGGACTGAACAACAACAGTCCCGTAGGCTACCTGGCCTCGCCAGCCGCAGCCGCCGCGATCAAGTCCCTCGCGGCCGAGCTACCGGGCGCCGGCACCAGCAGCAGCAGCACCAGCCTCCAGAACGCCGGCAAGATGACGCCCGACGATCCGGCCGCATCTGCCTCCGCCGACGACGAGTTTACCCTAGCCGTTACCCACAAGTCACTGGTACGTCTATACAGAGAATGTCTTTTTAATATTCTACTATACCTGCGTATAAGAATATAGTTTAATGAACGCACTTTTTTACGAGTCATTGACAGATCTATAGCGATAAATAGATTAACATAGCTACACTTGATTCTAAGCTAGATTGCAGCTTTTTATTAAAGAAATATTTGAGTCTAGGAATATATATGTATCAGAATTATTAGCATAAACCTTAATAAATTAGCGGCTCTCAGGATTCGTATATACGCGCCGGGCAGCACTTTACTCTTATCCTCGCTCTTATCTACGTAATCGAGTTTAAATTGATGTGTAGCCCAAGTAGGACATGATTTTTTTAATCGATTTCGAGCGTGCAGCTAAAAATAGCCAGTCTAATTAACGCTCTCGAATAATAGATGAGGTCCTGGGACTATTTTTAGACCGCGACAACTCGAACAAATATATACCATCACGCGTGATTTGTATTATCGTCCTTTTCGTCTAATAGAATTTATTTACCTGTATTTTCAATAGCTATTATAAAATAACAATTTCTTCTGCTTCATAGGCGAAGCTAAAAGAAATTATCGATTAACAATACTTTTTTTCAGTAAAAGGATAGCTTCTATTAATAAATTAGCTTAACTACGTAGAATGAGTGGAAGGTTATAGATATATACTTGATTAGCAAAAATCTTGTAAATTGTAGATAAATAATACTTTTCATAACAATTGAAGGGAGTGAATAATGAAAATCGAGCGTGTTCAAATTATTCACCCTGAGCATCTTGAGCCAACCATTGAAGCAAGAGCGTGTTCAGCCCTCTGCGTTAAAGTTTCCAGCTACATATCTACTTAGCTCTTGAAAGTATATCCTTCAACCACGCAATAAAGAAAAAAAAATGTAGGCATTTCCTTTTCGCTGGATGCGTGATGTCCGTGATAGTGTGGTTATATTATAAAAATCGATCGCGGGTCCGTTTTGCAAGGTTGTTGACGTCCCGTCCGCGGCGCGGGGCGGCTTAGCTGACGTCACTCTCGCAGGAGCTGAAATAAAGGCTGATTTTGGATTCCGAGGACCCGAAAGCACGGCTGCAGTGCCCGGATAGCTGAAATCACGCGACGTTGCGTGAGCCCGCGTCCTACATCTCTCGAGTACGCGAATATGTATTCCGACACCGGGCGCACGCTATTGTTTGTATCGAGCGCGCCGACTCTGGATATTCTCGCACTTTTTTCTCCGACTCTAAATGTCTTTATTGCTGCGCGATTATTTTCCTGCCCAGCCGAATAATCACTGCGCGCTCGCGAATTTAAAGCCGCAAGGTTGCTTCCAGTAGGCTGTCAATTAAATTCATTGATGCTCCGTAAATATTATTCTTGCTTGAAATTTTAATGGTTCCTTCTAGCGCGGATACTATATTCATATAATGCTTTAATATAATTTTATGTATTTCTTTTTTTTTTGCAAAGCTCGATTTTGCGTACGCACAAAAAAAAGCGTATGGTAAATCTCGCTTTGTGCACATCGGATAAAAAAATACGGTTCGATACATAAGAGAGGAAGTGACTTGAACCTTGCGTGACAAACGTCCCTGCGAGGTTGAAATCACTTTCTCTCTCTCGTATCGAAATGTAAAATTCTTTACGTTTTAAAATGTTAGAAATTTATTGTTTTTTTTGTCGCTCATTAGGCTTTTCAAAAAAGCTTTTTAAAGAAGCGCGAGAAAAAATTTATTTACAAACAGCCGTGATCCAAGGACGTAGTGTAAACACTGTGTACGTTACTCTGTATCATTTTTGTCGCTTTAAATCGTTGACAACCTGATAGACAACGACGTTACAATACCTGTCTGACATTTTTCGGGAAGGCACTTGTTCATTACAAAATTAATGAAAGCATGCCGCATTATTACTTTCTAAAACTTTATACTTACTCCGTGTTAATATAGTTTTATGACTTTCATTTTTTACACTTTAACTCGGATGTCTAACATTCTGTCTATTAAACTATGATTTTATTTATTAAGGACATTTATGAGGAGTAATAATGCTCAATGTCCGGAAGCTAATAAAAACTACGATTTTTAACTATATAATAGAAACGTTCAATATTTTGTATATATTCCTAAAATCATAGTAAAATAGTAAGGATATATAAATAACATTGAAGTTTTCTTTGAAATTGCGCTGCATCTGTAAGAATAATTTCGCTTATGATAACGATTTTTTCACTTTTTCCTTTCTATTATTATCATCTGTGACTAATACTATTTTTTTTTTATTTTTTTTTTAATTCTAAGAAGTGTTTTTGCGTAATTTATTCAAAAAGTTACATCTATAGGTTATTACTTAAATGTTTGCCATGCTAAAAGTTCAAATCTTCATGTTTGTGTTTGAAATTTTTTGATTGCAGCCAGTACGAATTTAATTTCTGATTTTTTCAAAAAATTCTAAGAAAATCGACTTTGCGGTGAATGCCCTTAATTTCTTTGATAGCTCAACACGACTGTATGGTAAAATATTGAGTATATTGCTCTTTGCAATCATTGACGAAGCTAAACTCGAAATGAAACCTATATTCTTGGAAGATATCGATGCAATCGATGTAGTTGCCCTAGATTATGGAGCGAGCGCGTATGAAAAAGAATGGAAAAATTGTTTTACAAAGTTAAGAAAAAAATGATTAGCTACAGGGTTAAGTGTATTCAATGTTATTATTAAATCGATCGAATGACGTAGTCGGAAGTTTAAAATTATCATAACCGTCGCTCAACTCCCTTCTTCCAGTGCCTTATCAAAGTTGCTTCCATCCTTTGATATACATAGTATCAAGCAGGAGCGAATGCTTATTAAATATAGAAAAGTAATTTCTAATAACAATAGAAAAAAAAATAAAATAAAACAATAAAAAATAATGTTTCAGCGCGACACGGAGGCCCTGCGAGGCGCGTTATACCTCGGCCTGAGCGTGACGATAGCCTGGATCGTCGGTGTAGCCGGTCTGTCTCTGGCTTGGCTGATGCTGGTCCTGGCGTTCGCCGGCACCGTTACGCGAGCTCGCTTTTCGCGCCTCCTGCAGACAGCTCTACAGCAGGAGCTGTCCAGGCTACGCCGACGGCGCGCGCTCTACAAGGACGAGACCGCCGAGTGGCTCAGCCTACTTATCAACAAGTGGTGGGTACCGATTTTATACTTTTCATATTGTATCTTTCAAAATTTTCATGTTTTACAGCTTGGTAAGAGGGCATATTTTCACTTACAGCTGTTGTTTATCTTTTTTACCGAATTTGCATTTTTCGACATTTGTTTATTATGTGCGGCTGTAAGTTCGTCTAGATACGGGATAGCTATATACTTACATACATATATATATGAGAAAGTAAATCGAGTTTAGAAAACCAGTTTCTTCTGACGTTTTATCTAACGATCAGGTGTAAATGACCCACGTGAGAAAAAAATTCATATGCAGCAATAAGTTTTGTAAACGCAAAAAAGAGACCATTAATGAATAAAATATCAACCTCTTGCAAAAAGCGAAAAATAGTATATTATTACTTACCGTCTAATTTTCTCGAGCTAAATAATTATGAAATACTGGTTTTGCATTTCAAGAATATTTAAACTTGATACAGCTTCAGAAATTACCGAATAGCCAGTAAATTATTTTAAGTAGTAGTAAATTTAATTTTATCTCAAAAAAAAATCAATTCGTAAGATTCGCAGAAAAAAGTAAATACGCATTATGCAAAACGTAATGAATGTTTTTCTATTCTCTGAAATTGATGTAGTAATCTTTATTCGATTCAGGTGGAGATTTAGTGCAGCTAGTATATTTTCTCAGGCGAAAGAGCGGTTAGAACCTTTGCTAAACGACGCAAAACCAGCGATACTCGGTAAGTGTAATGCGATCAATAATCTTGTACTTAGCCCTAAATAAATTTTTGATCTGTAGAATGAATCTTTGAACTTGTAAGACAAGTAGTAAATAAATTAGTGTTCCGATGATACAAAAAATTATCAGAAAGTAAGATAATAATTGTAAAAAATGTCAAAAGTAGTCCGTTGTAAGAAAGGCAGAAAAAACTTCACGTCAATTAAAAGAACGAGTTGATACAATTGGTTAATTAAAAAAAAAAGCAATGCTAAGATCTTTGTTCACTGCAGGCTCGCTGGAGCTAAGGGAGCTGACGCTGGGAGAGCAAACGCCCTGTGTAACGCGAATACGGACACTCGACTACACCGGTGACGATGACTCCTCATCCGTGGCTGGGCGCTCGACGCGTCTCTGTATCGAGGCTGACCTCAACCTCGACTGCGAACAGTTTCGCATGCTCATTGCTACTAGGCTCTTCGGCAAAGGGTGAGAATTCTATCAGCTAGATATTTTTGTTCTATAGGAGGCTGCGTCTTGCTTGAATTTTATAAGCTTTCTCTTTCCCCGCAGAACTGATAAATTAATCGCTTAGTTTGTCGATTTTCTATTTTTAGCAGTTGTTCAAATTTTTGTTTCTTTCATTTATAATTGAGTCATTCCGAAAGACTATTATTTCCAATAAAAAATAGATATTAGAGACAGTTTAAATGCTGATAAAGTTTGTACAAATACCAAAATTCCATATAATATTAATAAGTGTTCTTTCTGCAAGAATAAATAATTATGCAGTAATAAAATTCACTGTAAAAGCGCATACCATGTAAACTGATTTCTAATAATCTGAAAAGTCATAAAAATAAAAAAATCGGTATACTATGTTATATTCAGAATGGGCATGGACATAGACCTGGCGGTGGAGAAGCTGTCGATCTCGGGCACGATTCTGGCGTCTTTAACGCTGGACGCTTCGGCGCCGTTTCCCCACTTGAGCCACCTCAGCGTGAGCTTCGTCGAGAAGCCAGACGTCTGGTTCAGTGTGCGCCTGCTGCGCTCGGTACAGATGATGGAGGTGCCGCTGCTCAAGACTTGGATCCACGCGGTCGTGTCGGACGCGCTCGCCAGCTGGCTCGTCGATCCGGGCCACCTCGAGCTCGACCTGCGCGCTCAGGAGCGACCGGGGCCAGGTTTCGAGGCGCTCGGCGCGAATCTCGCACTGCCCCAGGCTGTGCTCACCGTTTCGCTGGCTCAAGTCGGCGCGCCAGGTAATTATACATTTGAAAAGCGACAAAAAAATTGTTGAAAGGACGATGCTTTGAAAAATTCGAAAAATAAAAAATAAACATAATGTGTGTGTATGATGCTATACAGCGAGCAGCGAGGAAGCGCGATGGCTGGTGGTGACGGTAGGCGATCAGAGGCGCGTCACCGCGCAGCTCAGCCCCAGCTGGAGCGAGGACGTATCCTTCCTTGTGGCTGCTCTCGACAACGAGCGCGTCATCATTAAACTTAAGGCCAAGCGGCTTGTCAGCACCATTACCCTCGCTCAGTTTGAGCTCGCCCTCGGCGTGTACAATTGGGAGAATTCCCATGTGTAAGTCAATCATTTATCTTTCAATTCTTTATTTACCCGCTCGAAGATTTAATTAAAATTAGTTTTATATTAATCGATTTTTGTAATCATTAAACTTGAAACTTTATGTTTATATCTATATTCGACAAATATTATGCGAGAACGCAATTAATAAAGCACGAGATAAATTTTAACAGTGTGGAGACGGTGCTGCAGCAGAAGAAACCATCCCGCAGCAGCGCAAACATTCCAAACATAAGCGCGAGATTGGAATACTCGGCGCTACCTACTCTTGAGCCAGACGCGCCGCAGCCGAGCATTCCCGACTCGATGGACTCGCATACTGCCGGTAATTTATTTTTCATTCCATTTTCAGCTTACTATATCACAATTGAGCATATATACTTTAATTAACCAAAAATTATTCATTTTTTAAATTTAAAAGTATATTATATAAAAGTGCAACTTCAAATAGTTTAAACAAGTTTTTTAAAACCTTTAATTCTTTCCAATAGGTGTTCTTGTGGTGTACATTCACTCTGCTGAAAATCTGAATAGCGACACATCGCAGTGCAATCCGTATTGTCTCCTCTTTAATAATCGCAAAAAGGTTAATATTTCATATAAATATTTAATGTTATATTTATTAAAAGAAATTTTTTTAAATTTTCTGTTAATCTCTGATCTTATATATAAAATGTTGTGTATTTTTTGTAATTTAAATTATGATTTTAGGTAAAAACTACTCATTACATTCGTGGTACGAATTCACCACATTGGGAGTCGCGTGCAGAATTTCTTGTTCAAGATTATACACAGGTTTCCTTGAGCTTCGTCATTTACTCTTGGAATATTTCGAAAATGGCAGATACAGATATGCTAGGCCTTGCAATGCTATCTCTATCTCCGGTTTGTATTTCATTTATCTGATATTAATATTTTAAAATATTTTTCAGTAGTTTAAAACAAACTGCTATTTATGTTATAAGAAATTTATTATGAATCTTAAACTTAATACAAAAAAATTAATTTACTATGTGATCGTCAGAAGAATCGCGTATATTAGCTATATTAATAATGATTATTAATAATGATTTCCTTATAAAGTTATAAAAAGAAATTTTTTTAATTATTATTTTATTTTTGTTTATTTTTATTTTTTTAGGGAATGAAATGGATCGTTCGGAAAGAACTAACGTTGAGTGGATCAAATGGTTTATCAACTATGACTGTATCAATACTATTTCACCCTATTCGCTGTGTTCAACAAGTATCAACTAGTAGACGAAATAGCGTGAATCAAATTACAGTCGAAGACGAACCGAAAACTAAGAGAAACAGTCTTCCCTGGATGCAACAAGCGGTGAGTAATAAACATCTTATTCTACTTATTAAAATATATTTTAAATTTTAAAATAAAATAAAAAAACTGTTAATCGTAGAAGTTGTTGCTCACGCATCGAGATACTGACGCAGCCGCATCGGACGTCTCGAGTCTACTATCAACCGGTAGCGGATTAATGGAGGTAACATTGCTGCGCGCAAGGGATCTTGTGGCCAAAGATCTTAATGGTTTTAGCGATCCATTTTGTGAACTCAGGCTGAACAACGAAACCAAGTATAAGAGCAGCGTGAAAAAGAAGACGTTAAATCCCTGTTGGGACGAGAGTTCTATTATGGGTCTGCCACGCACCGGCGAGACTCTCGACGTGGTCAGTAGTTTAACTTTTTTTTATTAATAAAATAAATGAGTTATTAGAATACATTCTAAACTATAAGAAATATTATTCTTGGCAGGTTTTATGGGATCATGATACTTTCGGTATGAAAGATTACCTTGGTAAAGTATCACTAACTTTGGAAGAAATACGAAGGCTGTCGAATACAGATCAGTCGTATTGGTTTGCTCTGCGGGGTACAAAATCGGGATCGATCGAATTAAAAGTGAAGGTTTTATCCGAGGAATGCGAGGTAACTATGAGAAATTTATTCTTTTTCAATCATTTATAAAAGAAAATGCATTTTTTTATTATAATTATCTCATTTCAGACTCAAAGTACTTATGCAACAAGTACTGTTAGTGAGGCCTCGACGAGACCTAGCGAGCCCCAAGAAATCCCAGTAATCGCAAATGCGAATATTATTCGAAGACCATCTATGGAAAAATCGCGAATGAGACTACATCTGGAACCGGTCGTACCGCCGCCTCCGCCACCAAGAACAGTAACTTTGATCAAAGTTCCAACTGTTCCACAAAATCATTCAGCACAATCGTCGCCCTTAAATAATTTGCGAAATGTAAATACTGGTAAGTAAATATGATTATATAGTAGCTGAATTCAAAGTCAATTTTACGATCAATTTATATAATATTAGTTTTATTTTTTTATATAAAAAGGAAAATTACTTTCCAAAACCAAAGAAGTGGACGAAAGTAGTGAGACATCCAACAACCAATGGTCTCGCAAAAAAAATGGAGAACAAATTGAATGTGCGGACGAAACTGATGATTCAAAATCAAAAATGTCTTCAAGCCATCACAGTTTAACTCCCAGTCCAGACCAAAGTTTTGGAAAGAAAATGCCACAATACAACAGTTTTCGGTTGATGAAACAAAAGGTATAGTAAGATATTTATTTATAATAATATTACAACAATCAATCCTGTTTTAAGCTTCACATTTGTTCAAATAAATGGATTAATAAATCATTCAAAATTCGTCATAGATGAAACGGGGACTGAAACTTCGGAGATTCCGTTCAGAAGTAAACATTGAAGATGGAAAGTGCGATCCCAACAAGGGTGTTACATTGAGCCTTGAACCTCGAGGTGCAGGAGAGGCAGATGCTACTGAACTTTTGCAAGGTTCTGGACTGTCACATGCTGTGTCGCAGCCTGACATGCTAACCAGAATTCAACAACCTAGTCCTAAATTAAGACTTCGACCAAATGGTACATACTTTCACCTCTAATCATTTTACACTATTATTAATTTTAGTTTTTGCTTACAATATTGTATTCAAATTCTTTTTAACAGAACTGAAACTTATGAATGGAATGAGAGAAAAATATTCTGGTATTGAGGGGAAAGTTCTTCAAGCACAAGGCCTTCACGTGGCACATATTGCTCAGCTTTACTGCCGCGTTAAATTTCAAAAGTGAGTTTTCTCTTCTCTTGCAATTACTATCTTTAATTTTTTCACTAAAATAATAATTATTTTTATAGTTGCACAAGCCCAGAAAAGATGACATCGTTAACGGGTGGAAAAACAATAGCAAAGTCGCGACTATTACCTGCAATGCCAAATCCTCAGTTTTGTATTGAATTCCAGTTGGATTACGATTCCATTCCCCGGCAGGCGATGCTTCTTTTTGAAATTCGAAGTGCTAGCAAAGAATTATTAGCCAGCAGAAGGATATCTTTACACGAACTCTTAGGTACGTTTTTTTCTGAGAATGTTTCAATGTGATGATACGAAATAAATATTTACATAATAACAACATTAATATAAAGATAGATTTTACGTAACTTTCCGCAGTAATAAATCCTTTTTTCAATCCAGGAAAATTAATGAAAAAATTTAAGTTTAAGTGAAAAAATCAATAAAAATAATTATTTATTTTCACAGCAGCTCGAATGTTTGTTGAATTATCGGGATCTTTAAATTTTTATTTCGTACGTATTTTGAAAGAACTTTAAAGAATTACTTAAAATTTTATCTAATCTGTAGATCATTGCTATACGGGGATAAATATATTATTACTTTATGCGTATTAAAAACTTTCTTTTTTAATTTCAAATTAATTTCTAGGCGTACGCTTAAATAAATTTTTATTTTTTCATTTAATTGTAGGAACATCATCTGCGACGAATGAAGTTCGAACGTGGCTCGCCTTGAACAATGGTGCTTCGCTTGAAATCCAAATCGCTCATGGTCGAGAGATTAAAAGATCCACAAAGAGACTTTTCAGGTCATGGTCAGTTCATCGAATCGGGAAGATTTGATCCGAAAGATCGAGGCTTTGGGAACTTAATATCTGACGTAGTTTTTTTCCAAAGCTCTAAATCTGACTTCATTTAAATTAGAAACATTGCAGTCAGGGGAGTTGCTTTTGAACAATAAATTCAGTTTATCGCCATAAGATTGCGCGTGATAGGTTTATCGATTTTTTATCGTTTGAGAGCAACTCCTCGGGTATATCATTAACAACTGTCAATTACAATCAAATTGTACAAACTGCAACTCTTTAATTGATCTAAAAAATTTTGTATATGTAAATAATGCATAAACAATGGCGATAACGTAATAATCATAAATTATTCAAAGATTGACCATCGGAAATATCATGACTGTAAAAATTTCTTTTCTACAAAAGCGATAGTTGACCTATGTCAGCTTGTAATATGATAAGCGACAGTACCTGAAAAATACTAAGAAATATTCAAAGATAATTAAGTTGACATAATATATTTTTTGTAATACATGCACAATTTTCGCGATTTTAGATACTTAAAAAGTAAGCTTAAAGTGACAGTTTTTAGTCTAGTACCGGAAGAAAAACACTTACCATTGCAAAAAATGCTAAACTAAGAAAAAAATTTTAAATTTTTAACGCCCTCTTCTTTCTTTTCTGCCTATTTTCTAAATAAACGAATATACAAATACACTAAATGCTTCAAAATAACGTTTACTTAAGTTTTTTTACTCATGAAATATCGTTAATAATCGTAATTAATTCACTAAAATATAAGAATAAATCTAACAAGACAGCGATTGCCGTATCGAGAAACGAACGCTCAAGTCCCATATTTCAAACAACAAGAAACTCGAAAATTAAAACATGAGTTACAAAAAATATTATGGGTATCAAGGGTTTGTGGGCTTTTTAGATCTTGCATGTTTGCAGTACCTGGTGTAAAAAAGCCCACTTTACACCCTTGGTACACAATATACTATTAGATCATATACATATACATAGATTGAAATTTTAATTAAAGTCAAAGGTTAAGTTGTGAAAATTAAATATATTGACAAGAAATACTATATATAACACATGACTATATAATGAATAATTATACATTCCATGTAATTATTATTCTTAGAAATTGTGATCTTATTGTTTTGTAGAAAATAATCTAATCTAGTACCTTGAAATTAAAACAGGATAATGATTAATATTTTTATACATTCATATATAAAAAATTGCAATAATTTGCTTATTGATAGCTTAATAAGCAGTATATTTATTATTAAAAGTATTAGCTATGTATTAAAATTGCAATAATAATATTATGTAAAACGTATATATATACAGCTTGTATATTTTTTAATAGTTAAGTGCAATTTTTAAAAAATGTGTAAATATAAATCAAGTATATCAATAGTATAATTTTGATACTATTTAAGTGTACTATAAAATATAAGTATTCATAATTTACTAATAATTCAAACAAAGATTTTTAAAAGATCTTCAAAATATCTACAAATAAATAAAAATTAAAAATAATTTAATAATTCGTTTTTGTATAAAATTATAAAGCACTAAAAATTTTTTTACAAGCTCTGATATTTTTTTTTTATATTAAAAATTAATATTAGTAAATATGCCTGCTTATATAAATTAATGAGCCTGACCATTGCCCGAGAAATATTTCTATATATTACTAAGCATTTTAATGAGACTGCCTTAAGCAAAAAAAAAGTATCTGAGTATGGAGCCTTTGTGCAGATTTTTGCTGCTCACTCGTTACTTTATGACAAAAAAAAAACAAATTTTAACTTAAGTCAATGTGTAGTATTTCTATGTATAAACTTTTATGATGCAATAATAAATACTAATGTCTAAAAGACATTAAAATCAACTTTTATACCAATACAATACGAGATTTTATTTATCTCCAAGTACCAACTACCTACTTATTAGTAATTGCTTATAGAACAATATTTGTTAAAATGATATTTGAGCCTAAAGTTGTAGTGTCATATAAAAAAATTTCCATTTTTAAAATTGTTATATTAAAATAGTAATATAAAATTATTCATAAATTGAGATTTTAGTTTGAAATTATTATCTTTTTTTTTATTATTTCAAAAATGACTGTATATTTCCTTAGATTAATATACATCTATATATATAATACATTCTACACTCGAGAGCCCCTAAAAGTTTTATTGTTAATACCATTGAGTATATTTTCCTATGACTTTTTAAAACGCTCTGTAACTTAATGTATTCTGAATCCCTGTAAAATATCCAATTATTTTTTTCTCAATATTAAAGTTATCAATCTATACTAAGTTTTTCCACTCTCATGAATGTTTATATGTAATATCTGCAATATATGCGTATTTTAAACAATCCTTAAGTTTTTTGCGACTTGATCACACATCTTAATAGATTATATTAAAACTATTTATTACTTGGAATGTTTATTAAAAATTTATTAAAAGTACAATTTATAACAAAGTATAATATTTTACAAAATACATTTGTGAAAAAATATTACAGACTGTATACTTTTAAATAAAACAAATAAATTTTTACAAAAAAAATGTGCAACTAACTAAAAACATAATAATACATCACTATCAAGCACTAAACTTTGTACTAACTAAAAACATGTTTCAAAATATACATATGTTTAGAGCCTTTAACATTGGCTATCAATTATTATATGAATAATTTTTTTTTAAAGTAACACTTTACATAATAATCTTGTATACAAAAACTGTACAATGCAATTACATTTTTGAGTCTTGTAGACATTTATAACTTTTTTTATAAGATATATTTCATTTTGAACTTTCAGCATTATGCATTGTAACTGTGTTACTTCATTTTGTATACATATTTTTATCTAGACTAGAAAGCAATAACAAAACTGAATTTTCAATTACTCAGATATTAGAATCTTAAGTCACATTCGATAATAATCAATTTATACAGTTTTTATAATACTTTAACAAAATTAAATACAACACATAATTTTGAATATTAGCTTTTTTTCTTATCTTATCCAATAAATAATTATTTGAAGTTCTTTATGTATATAAATGCAAGAATATAAATAAATAATTATTCGATTAGATGAGTACTTTAATGCAATCAGAAAATTTTATATAGAATATCTATTAACAAAGATTTAAAAATATTTTTAATAAATCTTAACAAGAAATCTCATAAGTACATTTATTTATATGAAATTATTATAACAAAAATATTTATTGACAAATAAATAGGATACGTGATTACTTAAATTTTAATTGTAAAATCTTTAAGCAATAAAAAAATTACATCTTATAAAAATTTGAAAATATTTCAGTATTAAAATGATTATTAAACTTTCTGTAGTACTATTATAAAATACATTAAAAAATTTGAATATTTGATCTAATTATATTGTACAAACCTGATATAAAAATTAAAGTAGCAATTTACTAACTTGATTTTTCAAAATCATTTTATATGATCAAGACAAAATATTAAAGATCAATAAATTCACTCGAGAACGTACAATTTTTGTTTATATAAAATAACTTTGGTATATACCGACTAATTTTTGGATAGGCAACTTTTTTAAAATACTCATTACTTTGCTTAAGTTATCTATTACATAAAAGCTTATGTATATTTATGTGATGTAAATATTTAACGCAAGTGTAAATCGACTTGCAAGAAAGAACATAAAATTCATTGGCATACTCTTCAAGATGTCTTTTGCAAATTTGATTCTTACAAATTAAGAGTTTAACTAACTTGCCACTGAAAAAAGATAAAATAATTAATTACTTTTTGGTTTTAAAAAGTAAATTAATAAATTAATGTTAGTTTAAAATCACCTTAAGTCCTGTCTGATTATTTAAATTTGCTGCATCTAATTTTTTATCTCTTTCTTCGGCTAATGCTTGTTGTCTTTTTACTGCATTAACATTCCCAATTCCTCTTTTTTCTTGTTCTGCCAAACGCTTTTCTGCAGCTTCTGCCTGTTGCTGTCGAATGGTATCCTACAAATGTAAAGAAAATCATGTTTACAAGAAAATAGAACAAGTAATAAATAATGGTAGAGTAAAAGCGTGAATTGCAAATAATTTGCATGGTTCTTAACAATAACAAATAATTACGAAACACTGTACATTTGTGATACAAACAAAATGTTAAAATAAGAGATGAAGAGAATGTACTAGAATATATATTTTTAAATAAATAATACAATCGTATCAATTAAGAATAGTTAGTTGCATAAAGTAATGAAAGTACTCTTTAATATATTATAAGCAGAAGATGTGCAAATTAAAAATTATGGAAAATGAAAATTAATATAGAAATAACAAAGAATTGATGAAACATAACCTGGAAATCAAATGAAACTACTTACGCGATCTGGTGTAATGTCTTCATACGAAGACGAACCTTTACAACAATCTAGTAAATTTCCCATACTGCAAAGTATTATTATTAACTAAAAAGAATTAGAATATCAAAAAATGTAACGATGTTATTTCAGACGTCAAAACATAGCTGACAAAGTCGCCATTTATAAGTGCCACTACGTAATTCTCAGCTGACTGCTATATGTAAACCACGAAACCACAAAGATTATCTATATATTGGCTTATCGCTATATAGGTATCTAGATTCTCCCGCCCTCTACAATGCATTATAAAAATGAAAATTTATACTGTATAAGAACTTAAGAAATCAGTTTTAAAACTGTTGGATTAATTAAATGAATTGATTGGATTAGTTGAATTTATAAAATTACTTGAATTTTTGTTAGTTAAAAATTTAAAATAAAAATTATAAACAAATATATTGTATGAGATGATATGAATATTTCTTACTTTTAAACATAAAAAATATAAAAATAAAAAAATTAAGATTTTTTTCCATGGATGCCTTTAATTAGGTATATGTATATCCTATGACATTATGGTATAAGACTCTTGACATTACATCCTAACTTTAAAACGAATTACAAATGAGTTATTGAAAAGAAAAAATTTTGCCAAGTTTAGTACCTATATATACTTGTTTGATAATAACGAAAAGCATATAAGGTGCTTGATTACTTATAAGGAGGAGCTTTTTTTCAAGTAAATTTTTATGTAATTTTCTCAACATTAGCCATAGTTTTTTTTTCAAGTAGGTACTTACTTTCGTTACTTTTTCTACACTGCTGTCTCGTAATTGGCTAAGGTAATTGGAGTGGGGATCGATTAATCTATAAAATTAACGCGACACGAGGTAAAATAATTATTTCTTTTTAAGCATTCTGTGGAACAGTCGAGTTAAATTTTTTAAAATCAAGATGTCTGAGCGTGGGAAGCAAGATTTTGGAAAGGGTGTGGGAAAAGGAGGCGCCAAACACTGTCTTCTCAGAAGGATGGTTATTAGGGACAATATCCAGGGCATCACCTTACCCGCAATTCGTCGTTTAGCTAGGCGCGGAGGAGTTAAGAGAATTTCAAGATCAATTTACGAGGAGACTCGAGGTGTTCTCAAGGTCTTTCTTGAAAATGTTCTTCGTCATGCAATAATCTATACCGAACATGCCAAAAGGAAAACAGTCACTTCTATGGATATTGTTTACGCTTTAAAAAGACAAGGACGTACACTTTACGGTTTTGGTGGTTAAATATTTTTACCTAAAAAATACAAAATAATCGGCTCTTTTCAGAGCCACTATCAATATTTTAACGTATGTATAAACTTGTTCAATTAAGTATTTCGGCAACAAATTTTATATTTTCTTTATGAAAAGGCATACTTTAAATGCTTTTTAATTTATCTTTTTTAAATTTTAGACTTGCTTGAATAGAATATTCTTATTTATACGTATATATATAAAAAAAAAAATTAGGGTTAACTATTTCAATCTATAAGAACATTTTTTATGTTTAATAAAATCTAATACCTTCAAAAATAAAATAATTATAAATTTTTTTATATTATAAATATGTTACATGATATATTTCTCAGAGCTTCTAAATCTTTTATACAGCATAAAAGCTTACGTTTTAATTGAAAGGCTCGATTCTTAAATTAATCTAAAATTATCTTTGTTGAAAAATATTCAATATGCAATGTCTTTTATCGATAAAAATAAAGCTTATTCTTTTTTTTAACAAGAGATCGATTAGAAAATTTTTCTTCAACTTTTTTCAAGATATATATCTATACTTTTATTCTCAAATCGTTGCTTCATTGTTTTCATTCTTTAAAGAAAGAAGAAATAAAGTAGCGTTGTTAATTTCCCCCTCTACCTTCGCGAGTCGCGCTGCGATTGGTGCGCCGCAGCTCCGCGTTACGCAATAAATACTAAAGCCAAGTTCCCGCATTGGTCATTAGCTCCTTGTCTTCTCAAAGAGTTGCTTCGTTATCGTTGTACTTTGCTGCTTCGACAATGTCTCCTAAAGCTGGTGGAAAAGCCGTGAAGAAGACTGCCAAAGCTTCCAAAAACATCAGCAAAGGCGAGCAGAAGAAGAAGCACAAGAAGAGGAAGGAAAGCTACGCGATCTACATTTACAAGGTGCTGAAGCAGGTTCACCCCGACACCGGCGTTTCCAGCAAGGCGATGAGCATCATGAATAGCTTCGTCAACGATATCTTCGAGCGCATTGCCGCCGAAGCGTCTCGCCTTGCCCACTACAACAAAAGGTCGACCATCACTTCCCGGGAGATACAAACGGCTGTTCGACTTCTGCTACCCGGAGAACTTGCTAAACACGCTGTCAGCGAAGGCACCAAGGCTGTGACTAAGTATACCAGCTCCAAGTAAATAGGACTTGTGATCGCTCGAAACAATCGGCCCTTTTCAGGGCCAACGCATATTTCAAACGTATTCAGACAATTCAGTTCAGTTTTGTTCCTTTTATACATGCAGTATAAAAATTTGTGATTGCGAAAGCAATTTTTTGTCAATTGCGTTCATTTTGTTAATTACGATTATCTAAGTTGAAAATATTGTATACCAACTGTAGCTTTTTCATAATTTGTAAACATTTCTTCAATACAAATATGTACCTACATCATTCGTTGTTTGAAATTTCATTTCTATTAAAAGTTCATGAAATGATAAACAAGTATCTAGATAAAATACAATTTTGTTTAAATAAGAATTTTTTTTATTGCAGCAAAAATTCATTTTATTTTATAAAAATTTTAATTAAAAAAAGAAAAAATAAAAATGGAGAATAACTACAAAGTTAACCTAACAACCTAAAAGTGCAGAATATATATGTATTAGCAAAGCGTTTTTGAATTATTTTTTTGTTATTGTATTACGTATATTTTAAGAAGAAAAACACATTTGAGACTCGAAATAATGCTTCAAAAATGTATCCTCTAATTATTAAACAGTACAAGTAGCTTAAATGTGTCACGATTAGTGAAGTCTAGCAAATATTTACCCGTTAATAATTTTCAATTCGCAGTTAGATTGCTCTTGCTAAAAAGACAATATAAGCAATGTCAATTAAAAAGTATGAAGTTTTTTATTAACCATGACCAATGTACATAGGTAAAACATCTAAAGCTACAATACCTCTGAGCGTATAGCCCGAATCCCCGATGAAGAATGAAACTGCTTCCAGATTCAAGCTATCAATATCAAGCAAAACCCGTTCATGATTTAAAAATTTAGCGCCGATGAATAGGTAAAAATTATGTCAGGAAGTAGGTATCTTTAAGTATAAGAGAAAAACTCAGACTAGATTCGTTCGCGTTGTTTAGCAAGGTTAAGGGAAAGAAATAAAGAAACCTGTAGTAAACACAACCAGCATAAATTCAAGGTCAAAACTTTAAAATTAACAGTTAAAAAATACTGGTCATATTTAGAACGGCCAAGACAAAGAAAACAGTAAAAAAAACTTAGTATGTTTGTAAAACTAATATTTATTAATTTTAAATTAATGCAAAATAAATTGTTCTAATACTTTTTGTTGAATAAAGTAGAATTTGAAATTGCTTTACGCCACACTAACCTCAAAATCACGGTTAACAAGATTTTTTTTAGCTATCATATATAAAATATACTGCTCGTATCAAAACTATAGTACTTTAATTTGTCAAGAACTTTAACAGTAAATCTTAAAATTAAGTCATGAAATACTCAATAGTAATGTTCTTACGTTTCTCTTATTATGGCCCTGAAAAGGGCCGATTAAAAAATTTATTCACTTAAAAGTACATGGGCTAATAAGCCATTTTTACAAACATTATAAAAGTGTACAAAGATCAAGGCAAAATAATCAATGGTAAATTAGAATCAAACAGTAAAATAATAAAAAAAGAAATTATCAATAATTCATTTAGCTTTTAGTCAAATTCTTCTTAACCCGTCCATTCTTAACAGGTTTCTTTGTTTTCGTCGTATTCGCTTTATTTTTAGCCTTGATAATCTCTTTAGCCGTTAACTTTTCCTGTTTCTTTGAAGTGGCACGAGATTTTCCAGTATCAATCTTCAATTGTTGCTCTGGAACCGTTTCACTGAGCAGCTTGAATCTCGAATCTGTTACTTGGATAATCGAGGGCTTTGAAAATGCGGTCTTGAGGTGATTTCTGAGATCCCCCATTTTTGACTTAGGTATTTTGTAATTGCTGGAAATGTACTTCTCGATTTCTTGTAAAGTCGATCCTTCTTCATCGTCCAACGAATTGATGGCTGAGATTATCCATGTAATCCACGATTGGTACGGATGTCCACGTCCAGCAGTCTTACCCAATGCTTTTTTTGTCATTTTCACAATTTTTCGAATAGTTAGCACTTGGCACTAGTTACTCGTGCGGCGATCAACTTCCAAATGAGTTGTAACTTGTAAACAAGGAGTTTTATATGTATTGAGCACGGACCTTGCAGAGAGACCTATTTCTTTTTAAGTTCTTTTTTCTATGATCTTATTACGAATTTACGATACCAATTAAGTTTTTTTTAGATTAAATAACAATATTTAAACTTAAACAAGACATCAAGTCTTTCGATGTTTAAAAGTTAGACCAAATGTATTTCAAGAGAATTCAATCGTAGATAGCGAGCAAATTATTTTTATCATATTATATATCGGGTGCATATCTATACCGTAAAGGATTCTGCGGCTTGTGCCCATATTCCAAACGATAATGAAAAATTTATTGCATAATCTCTTATAAGAGTCGGGTGTTTCTTATGCAATTTGTATTATCTACATTATTTACAGTTATTGATTGAATCTTTTTTGATTGATTTATAAAAACAAAATGGTTTATTTTAAAAAAATTTCAATAAATTTCTTGCCTAAGTATATATGCAAATTTAATTTAAAACTCTTTTTATAAATGTTAATAATAAGTGAACTGTAGCTCTTCCATGCCACTGTTGGATATGCCTTTTGAAAAAAGGACTTTTATGTTTCCATGGTTTTGATTTTTGATAAAAGCTTGGAATCGAATAAAGATAAAACCATGGCAACATTACCAAAAAAAAAAAAAAAAAATAACAAAGAACAAAAATGTTTATTGATAGGTGCAACCAGAAGCTGGCGGAATCAGGAGGAAAAGGATAGCTCTATTGAAAGAAGAAAGGTTAAGAAAGTCAAAGGTTTTTCTACGAGGTCCGCTTTAAGGTATAAATTAACCGGCGTCTCAGTCGACGATTCATTTTCTACGAGTCTGTCTCAGAAGTAGGAAGCAAACCATCTAGCGCGAGATTCATCAGCAATGACGAACGAAGCATCATCCTCTGCAAAGCCGAAAAAGCCTGCAGCCGCAGCTGGCAAGGAAAAAGTTGGATCATCCAACGGCAGCACCGCTGGTGCCCAGAAAAAACCGTCGAGCAGCAGCAGGCCGAATCATCCGTCAACGGCCGAGATGGTTGTCGCCGCCATTTCTACGTTGAAAGACCGCAAGGGTTGTTCTCTGCAGGCGATAAAAAAGTACATAGCTGGCACATACGTCTGCGACATCGACAGGCTGGCCTTCCATATTAGGAAGTTTTTGAAGACTGCCGTTGAGGACGGTAAAATCGTGCAGACAAAAGGCACCGGCGCCTCTGGCAGGTTCAAACTTGCAATGAGCGAAAAAAGGCCACGCAGCACGAAGAAGCCTACCGAGAAAAACGCAGCTGATAAAAAGCCAATGAAGAAGACCATCAAAAAGACGACTGGAAAATCAACGGCTACCGTGTCCAAGTCTCCGAAACCGAAAAAAGCTGCTGCTAAGAAATCGAAACAGTAAATGCATGCTAACGTATAAATCAGCCCTTTTCAGAGCTACCCTTGATCAAACAATCGGCCCTTTTCAGGGCCAACACTACTTTTTAACGTAACGAACTATTTAATTTTAATAAAAAACAATTATTTAACTTTAAATTTGTGTTCAAATTTTTAATTATTTTGCGCAGTACTTATTTTTGAATTATCTAAAATTCTATAAAGCAAATACATTTTGCCAAATGCAATATTAAGAATGACGTTTCGCCATTCATTAGTTATTTTCAATAATTTTCACAACTAAGTATTAACCATTCAATATTACACGACTCATGCTTTCACGTTTTATACTTCTAGGTATCTTCTTGAAAAAAATATTAGCCTATATCTTCGTTCTATAAAGAATTCAATCTTATTGCACATTGAATACATTCTACCATCATTGACAAAGGTTATTTAACACTTGAATTCTGCATTATCAATTATTTTAATTAAGAATTAAAATATGTTATTTGCAGTAAATTATACAGTGTTTTTTAGGTTATGGTAACAGTACATGAAAATCTATACTATGAAAATCATTTTATACAAATAAGGTAACAATATTTGTGAATTTTAAACTTATTTGACAAATAAAATAAAAATTTTGTCGTTTATATTTATAGCTTCCCTGATAAAACACAAGATGAATTTTGAAACACGAAACATTATAAAGATAGACCAAGGGATTAATGTAGATCAAATAGCTGAATTTATTATATTTACTCAGTACTTTTGTCTGAACAGTAAATGATAATGAATGAACTCATGTGCATGTGTTAATGAAGAATTGAAGTTTCGCATAATACTGGATAACTATGATCCAAATGGAAAGCCAATAAATGAAGTCAAACCACGTATAAATGAAATATTTATTGAAAGATGTGCAATTAGTAGAAACATTTGTAATTGGGATTCATGATTAGAAAAATCAAATGATGTATGTAATTTGAATTTGAAAATAACTAAGTTTTCTTCTTATTTAAGTTATCTTCACTTATTAGAAAATAATAAGTTAAGAATACAAATTAAAGTAAACATACCAATTGCTGTATTAAATTTTAGCTATGAAAAGCTTTGTGAAGCTAACACTAGTATGGAACACTTTTTTAAATGGAAAAATTTTGCAATACTGTATATATGTAAATACTGATAATGGTAAAAAAATTAAGAGCTCATACAATTATATTAACTTGTCACAGTAAAATGTTTCTAAAAATGATAGAAAACCATACACAAGAAAATAAAATAAGCCTTATAAATATTACTGACACTGAGTACGAGATTCTACAAGAGATTTGTATTGAAAATATTATTTATAAATTGACAATTGCTGCTAAGAAATATTCACTAAATACATTAATAGAAATATGAATGCAGTATCTTTGTAAACAATTAGATATAAATAATGCATTTGATACTCTTACTTTTGCAGAACATAAGCTTCGTGTTTTAAAAAAAAGCAACTTGTAAATTTATAAGTTTAATTTTATAATAATTGCAAATGCTAAGTTGGTCGTTGGATCACCAGGATACAATTCTGTTAAAACATTGAATCCAATTTTATTAGCAAGTATATTTGAAACAATAGCTCAACTTTCAGGTTCAAATTCATGCTGAACTTGGATACTTCTACTTTTATATATTTTAATAATTATTAACAAAAATTATTTTATATCTTATTTGTAGTATTTTTAATTTTTCAATTCAATTTTATTCAATACCTACATAGAATTTTGATGTTTAATTTTTGTATAATCTTTCAGAATGAAAATTTGTAACATGATTTTAAATAAATTGTTACTACAATTAACTTTGTTTTTTTAATTATAAAACCACATTCATTTTCAAGGCAATAAGTACTGAGCTTCAGAATTATCCATTCAAACGTGCACCTCAAGTGCTACCAACTTTAAATCACTTAAAAACACTGCACTATGGTAGAGTATAGCAAAAAATTAAAATGTATCTCTACAAATTGAAAGCGAAAAGAATAATATTTGAAATTCAAAATTTTATTTTTTAATAATTTTCTGTTTTTATATATGGATAAACTTGATATAATAAAGAAAAAAAATGGCTTTGAAAATTCTTAAAAGTTGATGATCGAGTAGAGGATTCTCAAGGCCGGCTGCGTCCTGCAGCATGTGCCTCAAAATGATAAGTGAATCTTCTTATGTAACAACCCGAGCTTTATTAAATCTCTTCAACAACCGGATTCCTACAAAAAAACTTGGTGTTATACCAAATTAGCAACACACTCGTAGATAGTCGCTGGTGAACTATTACCTACAGTTATTTCCTTCATCGTCAAATACTATTGCCGTAACATCGTTTTTAAACTGAAAATAAAAAATATAAAAATTCCATAGATTTAGTTAGTAACTCTGTTAGAAATAACGGTTTAAATTTTTGTTACTTGAATCTTTTTTAATCAATTGAATTAATTAATTCTGTGTTTAGAATAATTTTTAATCCGTTATTTCCAACAGGACAGGAACGTAAGTAGAAGCTGCAATTTGATTTTTAAAAATATTGCAAAAGCTTCTGCACCAATCAGACTACAGCGATTTCCCCCACCACTGGTGCCAGAATCGGTTAGACCGTAGACGCAGGTATATAAAGCGAGAAAAAGAAGTAAATTTTTTAAATTACTTCAGCTATTTTATCTAGTAAGGAAGAATCGTTAGATAAAATAATATTCTATAGTACAACTGATTATTTTGACCACAGCTATGGCTCGGAAAAACGACAAGCTAATCACTGCCAGGAAAGCTGAAAAAGAAGCCGGCCCAGAGAAGAAAAAGAAAAAGCCAAAGTCAAAGATGAGCTACCGAGTGTACATCCGCAAGGTACTAAAGCAAGTTCACCCGGAGACTGGTCTAACGCGCAGTACGTTGGGCATAATGGAGGACTTCATGGAAGATGTTTTCCAGCGCATCTCCACTGAGGCTTCGCGTCTTGCTCACAGGAACAGAAAGAAGATAGTCTTCATGTCGTCGCGTGATATTCAGACGGCTGTCAGGCTTCTACTTCCTGGCGAATTGGCCAAACACGCCGTCTCCGAGGGCACTAAGGCCGTTATGAAATATATGTCTTCCAGAGTCAAAAATTAAATTTTATTATTAAATTGATGAATTATTTTATGTTTATTATTAATTTTATTGATTACTTGAATAAAGATTTTCATCAGTTCTTTTAAGAGCTAAATAAATTGCTACTATCGTTAAGAACATTCCTTTCTATAAGATATCTTTAAAATAAATTTATTGAATTTTTTTTCACACTTCTAAATACGATACAGTCACTATACTTGGGTAGGTATGCCAATCTACTCTTTGTTTCAAATCTTAATGCATATATCACTTGATCCGTTTGCTTATCATGTCCAATGTTTAGGTATCAATGAACTTATATAGTGAGCGCTCCAACAGATCAACTGCATTACTCATCTATATATTTTTAAAAAATTAGATAAAATGGCGATTTTATATATAACCTACCATGTATAATTTCAAACTTATCACTCATTTTACCAAGTTTTTTGCTAATTATAAATTAAATGTAAGTAAAAACAATTTATATTAGAGAATTGAAGTTTTATATTCATGTTCTTCTAATACGTTCGCAATTACTAAATTCATGTTACTTACATGAATATCTATTTTAGTTGATTAAAATATTTTGGTGCTTAGAGCATTGATATTATATTCCATGGTATATCAGCTATAAAGAATAATAAAAATCCCTTCCACGCGTGTGCGTATGCGAATGTGCGCGCGCGCGAGCAAGCAAGCAGCATATCATATAATTTGCAGAGTGAAGACAGTATAACTTAAACTTCTGAGGCCTGTACAAGCTGCTGCAACACACTATCAATATTAATTTCAAATAGAATTTTGCACTAGCATATACAAATTGTAAATTGTTGTAAACAAGTTTTTTTTTTTTGTTTATATAAATAATGGCAAAAGAAACGAAAAAACTCGAATGTCCATTTACATGGAACATAAATGGAAAATTTATCGACGATTTTGACGAAAGTGAATTATCAGATTTGGAAGAAATTGATTTTCTTAATTTAATGAATTCTGTGATGAAGACATTCATATTCACAGCTAAATGTAACTACAATGAAGCGAAAGCAAGTTTGAAAAGCACCGAAGCAATATGGATTGCGGCAGATAAAACGTAAGCGATTTATGAAAGAATTTAAAGAAATACATAAAAAGCTTTTTGTTTATAACACCGCAATTATTCAACGAATAAACTGTCTAAAAATAGGTTTAAAACAATGATTCTGATGCATCGTGAAATGAAAAAAATTTTTTTAACTTAATACATATAGATTTGAAGATAATTTAATACATAATAATTTAATCCTTTATACAATTACTTAAAATCTTAAGGTTTAAATTGAGATCAATACCTTATGACACTTTATTTAAAAAGTTGAAAAGTTCATTTTGCTAAAAAGTTACGTAATATTAAAAAAAAAAGTCGATAAAGTAGCAGCTCGAAATACTACATCATATAGACAAAATTATTTGATCAATTTAACCAACATTTAATTAAAATTAACTAAAATAGATTTTCCAATTTTTTTCTTTTTTATTTGAAAAATCTTGGTTTCAGTTTTAACGTTATAACACATGTATAAAAAATACTATAAGATTTAAATTGTATTATTCAAAATTTTATATAATAGTACATTATGCACCTAGGGAGTAAAAGTAAAGAATGTCTCATATTGCGTGTAATTGTCACCCGAACCGAAGGCAAGGGTGACAAACATGCAGTCTGAGGCTTTTACTTACTCCCATGGAAAATTATAAAAGAAAATTATAAAATGAAGAATAAATATATCTTAAATGTTTATAGCAAAATGTATTTGTAAAATTAAATTTTTCTTCAAGCATAACAAAAAAGTTGTCTAAAGTTGCTCCAAACTCCACTATATTTAAATTTTCATTATATCCATTTAATCATCCATGTTTTTAATAAATATTTTTACAGCAAGATGCAATTGGAAGAAATATCAATAGATGTGGCGAGCCACGTAATATACGCAACAAAATATTATGTTTTAAACGAATTAAATAATTATATCGAAGCTGAACATTTATTTAATGATATAGTGATATCGGATTTCAAAAATTTAGAAAATCTGAATTATTGCAGTACATTATATGGATGTATAAGTATAGCCTGGTCAATTTTTCATGAATCTGCGATGGAAAAAGCAATTTCGTTTGCAAGGTTGGCTGTTCAGGCTAATCCGAATTGTTCGCTTTGGCATTTTATTTTAGGAAAAAATTTACGACGTCAAAGACGCACTTACACTCTGATATCTGTACCCTCTAAAGAAGAACTAGAATCTTTTTCAAAATCTTATAATATATTAAAGAATCCACTTTATGGAATTTATTTAGCTCATGCTTACCAAGAAAGCAAAGACCACCATCAGTCAGATAAATTGTATTCCGAAATCTATAATAATGTAAATCAAACAAATTATAAAATCCAACTTCGTTTGGCTTTAGGTTTTCTGAGAAAAAATAAACTTGAGAAAGCGAAAATTTGTTTGGATAATGTTAAGAATATCAATCCAGAATGTTGCCAAAACAACATTTGCATGCTTTTTCATTATCAAGGAATTTATTTTTTTAAATCCAATAATTATGAGGTAAATAATTTTGAATTTTATTATTTTTTTATATATTTACTTGATTTTATTTACATATATACTTACGGTATTATTAATTAATTAAATATTATATTTTAGAGTGCTGCAAAATATTTTAAAAAAGCAGCAAATTATGGTAATTTTGGGGCAGATTTACAATATGGAAAAACTATGGCAAAAATCGATGAAGATTTTAGTTATTTGTATCATTTACTTTTGATGCAAAAAAAATATGAATATAAAAATGCAATTCAACAACAAATTTTGTTGCACATAGCGATGGAATTTTTTAATAATCGACGTTCCGAAAAATGTTTAAAATATTTTATAAGGGCTATTAAACTTCTTCCAAAAAGTAAAACTTTAAAGGTACTTTTTATTTTATTTATCTGCTATCAAGGCTTTTTAATTTGCTTATTATTACAAACAATATATAAATTTTTAGCAATTTTTTTTCGCCAATGGTGAAGATCCATATAATATTTTTGAATTGATTGATATTCAAGTGTTACCTTTTTTTAAAAGTAATTCAATTGAAATGTCATTAGAAGGGCACGCCTATTTGCAAGAATTGCAAGATTTACTTATAGTTAGTGTTGAAGAGTAAATTGATGAAAACAATTTAAAAAATTTATAAAGAAATTTTTTTATAAATATCATGAAAATAAATATATTATTTGTGAATTTGTAATAATTTTAAGAACATTATTTAAGATATATAAGAAAGGTGAAAACAGATTAATTTCCAATATTGTACTCAGTTTAAACATAAAATAAATTCAATATTAAAAATGTGAAGCTATAAACGAATTGAACAATAAGTCATAAAGATATTTTTAAAACATCTAGCTGATGCCATTGATTTATATAAAATATTTAAACCATTAATACAAATAAAATTTTTAAGAAGATTATGCTATTCAGTGGTACCTACGTAATCATATCATAATAAAGTTTTCTTTTATTTTTTCTACTTCAACCAATAAGTATAAATATATAATTCATTATTTGTAAAGTCAGAGAAAATTTTAAATATTATAAGTGAAATATATTTATCGTTTGATATGTAACTGTTTAATTACATATTTTTATATACTGAATCTAAGATTTATATGTAATTATTATTGTTTATTTGCAAAATTTAAAAACGAGCCCAACAGTACATCATTTTTATGAACTCAATATTATTGTAAGAGTCATATTTTATTTAAATTAATTTTCCTTCCAATACTTACTTTCAATTTCATATACTCTTTACCTTCTTATTATTTTAGAAAAAGTTGTTTTAATATAAAATAAAACATACCACAATTTAAAATAAACAAATGTGCATATTAAAAAAATCAGAAACTTTTTTAACTTAATAATCTTTGTACTATATATGTATTGACTATCAATAAAAACGCAATTTTGAATTAAATTTTTATTATTTCAAATCATTTTCTTAAATAAATACACTTAAAAACTTTAATAATTAAGTACTATACAATTTTTGTCAGTAGAAGATCAATAATTTAACTACATTTCATATCTTAAAAAAAGATATTGAATTCAAAAGGCACTCATTCAAGATTTAATCAATTGTGCCATTGCAGAACATTTTTTGTCTGCAGCAAATGCAAGTTCGATGATTCGTATACAAGATTCTTGATCATTATCCGGTAATAAAATTGCCATTTAAAAATATTTGCAAATAGAAAAACAACTGTACATTCATTTGGCTTAGTGGACGGAATAAAATGCAAACGAAACTTTGCAATGAAAGTTTCTGCCAAATTTTCTATAAATATACTCACACGTAAGTACACTTTTTGTTTCATTATGTTAAGTACATTACACAAGAATCTGTAGAAAATAAAATTAAAAAAGCCAAATTCTATCTATTTGCATAATAGTTCATTTCGAAAACCCGTTGCTTATCAGAGTATTTCGATTAAAACACTTGTATATTTTGCGTTGCGTTGATTGCAGTCTCTCAACTTAAGAGTTTATGTATATAGTGTCCTTTAAAGTCAACTGGGAATTGCACATTTCGTTATTTCTACAGCGATTTTCTTCAAAACTTGAAATATCAGAAAATTCCAAAACGTTTTTTGGAACCGCTGCTAGTTCGCTTTTTCCTCGCAGGTGCGACGACCTCTGAACCATCGCCATTGGCTGGCACCGCTGGACTCGCTGGGGCTAACTTGCTGCGCACATGCTCGTCCAACAGCATCTGCATATCCATCTGCCACTGTTCCAACTGTTCGCTCAGCTCAATCTTTTGTTGAATGGCCTCCATCAGTTGGCTGTTAATCTGTAGCATATCGATACGCGTTCGCGCCAGTTCCACTTCGACTTTGTTCTTCCTCGCGACCGCTTGATCTCTTGTCTGGAAAAAAAATCAAGAATAAGAATACAGTTTTATATAAGAGTAAATTATCATTTTGTTTTAAAATGAAAAAATAACTAATACTTCTTATAGGTATGGTTGATTAATTAATTTTTAAATTTTTATACCGATTGCCATGTTTAAAATAATTATAGAAATAGAATACAACAATGATTCAAAGCTACTATAAATCCTCTAGCTGTCATTCACCTGTAGAGCTTGGGCGAGCACTTCATCCTTGGAAAGCTGCGAGTGTTCGATATCATTGCGCGCTCTATCTCGCTCTTCTCGCGCTCCAAGAAGCTCAGCCTCGCATACTTTCAGCTTGGACGCAGTTTCGACGAGGGTGTCGCTTTTACGTTTAAGCTCCTCTTGCGTCTGCTTAAGCTGGTCTTTAGTCTGCTCGAGCTCCTCTTTGGCGCGATGCAGTTCGACCGCTAAACCAAGTTCGCTTGGACCACCGCGGACGCCAGCTAGCGCGAGTCCGAACACCTCTTCCACCAGCTCCGTCAACGCACCTGGATAGTTATTCTGAAATTCAAGATAATTTTATGAATTAAAATTCACTCGTAGTTTCATGAATTTCTTATTAAGTACTTACAACTGATTAATTAATTTTTAGATCTCTTAATTTTATTTATATTTTCAAATACTATAATTATTATTTGATTTCTAGATGCTTCATTCTCACGTATTTTAAATATCTACGTGATAAATATATTTTAAAAACAATTTAAATATTTCATAAAAATATTAGATCATTAAACAATTTATATTGTTTTATTAATACTAGATTTACTTTTACGTTTTAAAGTGTTTCTTTGGGTTTAGTTTAACGTTTAAAGTCCTATATATGACACCAGCCTTAAATTGTTCAAGCGCGAAGCGGAGCAGTCTGTGCGCTGTTCCACCCACATTTACCAGTCCAGTTTGGTTCGCGGAATATCGCGTAGTAATTTTTTTAGTTCTCCGTTCTCCAACTGAGTTTTGTAATGACTCGCTATCCGTGTCGAATGACTCATTTACTCGCACTTCTCATGTTAAATTATTTCACTCCTTATGATAATTCCTTTCTATTCTAATGCTCAGATATGGCTTATATATCTATCGTCTCTAACAAAGACTAGTACGTTTCAAAAGTTGCCGATTTTAATATTCTTATTTATAGAAATCCCGAGCAATTTAAATTTATCTAGTACTTTTAAAATTTATCTAATTATTCTCAAGGACTAAACAGTAAGTTGGAATGTTTAATACTTTTTAATACATTTATTTTATATGTACAACGTAGAATAAAACAAACATTTCAGAAATATAAAAATTGATAAATATTTGCATAATGTTCAATAAAACTATCGTAAAAAGAACAATTTTTTTAAACAGTTGAAAATAATATTTAACGTATAAAATGGTTTAAAAAGAAAATCTAAATATGTATTCGTTTAGCAATGTATTTTGCTGGAGGTTAAGTCGTAAAATTCGTCCGACGTAAAATGAACTTCAAAGTAAACGCGATAAAGATGCCATTACTGAGGATAAAAAAAACTTTCAAATGAACTACGCAGCTGCCTTCATCCAATGAAAGAATCTTTGAAAGATAAAGTCCTTTAAATCGTTTTAAAAATACATTTTAAAATAGAAGCAATATCAGTAAGTAATTTTAAGTCAAGTTGAATATTGAATTTGTTTTTTATCATTTGCACTCCTAAATTGTATTTACATCCAATAATCGTGAATAAAGTGATTTTCAACTAGCTAAAATGACTGAAAAGGCCCTTGAGACACTCTATTGTATATTCTTGCATCGTAAAATAAGTATAGTAAATTATTAGAGATAAGTAGTAAGTATATCGAAATGAAAGCAGTCCGTCCTCACCTCGGGCTCGTTCGTATTATTGAGTACCAGCATGGATTCGTCGCAGTCGCTCTGCAATCCCGAGTCGTCCTCGCCCCGTCTCAGGTGGCTGGATAGCTCCCTGAGCCTTCGGCAGGCTCTGGCCACCTCCTGCCTGAGGTCCTGCTCCTGCTGCTGCTCGAGCCCAAGCGAGCTTCCGCCCGACTCCTCGCATTCCATCTCGGCTTGCAGGGAGCGCGGTGCCTGCAGCCTGCGTATCGAGCCCGACCGAGAGCCGCTTCCACCGCCGCTTCCAGCGCTGCCACCGTTGCGCGTGCTGTCCTCCATCGCCGCGAGGGCAGCTGCCAGCTCGTCCCTGCAAACAGTGCATTATAAGCGTGCATGTAGAGAGGAAGATAGATCCGGTATCCGGAAGTGTAAGCGTGCCCGGCACGCGCCACTTGGGGCTTCGAGAGGAGTGGCAGGCGCCGGGTTACATGCTACATCTGCTTCGGCTCCCGTTTTTAGTCAGTGATTTGTTTCGCCCGACCACCACAAGCGCAAGCTGCACGAAATTTTGAAAATTTGTTGGGTTACGAGAAAGAAGTTATAAATTCTATAAGGAGGCATAAATTCTTAGCGTGAAAAAATTGATCGTCCAACTTTTCTCCAATAATCTATCAAATACGAATAAATACTGGGATGATAACTTGTGATTATAGAGTTTACAGTTTGTTTCAACGGTTCTGCGTACAAGCACGACCTATATATCATGAATCTGCCCGCAAATGCTTTTCTAAATATATCATTTGCTAATGGAAGAAAATCGGATTGACATTAACATACGTCTCGGAAGTAGGACTAAATTAATGTTTTTATTAACTTTGAAAAACCAAAGTAAAATAAATCATTGAGATTAAATTATTTTTCTATTAAACCACTTCGTTAATTATACGATTCTGATCAATTTATGTAATTCTATTCAAGCTGTTGCATTAAAAGTAAAAAAAAAAACGAAAAATCTTAAATAAAAAAGCATAATATTTTGAAAAACATACCGCGCTGAATCATCAAAATAATAAAAAAAAATCGATTTCTCCCGAAGCCTTATTCGATCATATCCGCCTTCGAGCATCCGCGATTCGCACATTCAGCCGCAACACACTCGACATATACAAGAATGTAGGTACAGCTAAACGCACACTTTGCCCGTAGCAAATTGACTATAACGCAACTGGTTCGCGCCGCTCGCCTAGTCATCGACCGGTTCAACAATTCGATCTCGCGCGCGTAGGTGAAGAGTGAAAAGAAAAAAAAATAAAAGACGCGTGGGCGCACGATTCGCGAGCATAAATTTGCCTCGCTCAGCGCGCGCCGTTATACCAGGCGATATCGACTATTCATACTTCTGCGTCGACTTTCGTATTGCTATTCGGCTTTTTTTCGCAGACGGCGCAGGATTTTTTCGAGTACCTAGCGGCATATAGGCGTTGCCTTTTTCGTTTTGCTTTTGTGCGTTCAGATGGAAATCAGGGATAGGATCGGTGATATGGATAAGCTGCGGGGGCTTTTTAATTAATATTGATGAGAGTCGGAAGAGGAAAAAATTGCAACACGCGACTATTTGAATTTTAAAAGACAAATATATAGGTGAACTAACGCGGCTAATGTGAGAATGCAAACTGCGAATATGTGGGTAAATAAATAAATGAATAAAACATGATGGAGTCGAGAGCGTGTGTTTATTCGAAAAAAAACATGATTTTATCTTAACGTCGTGCGTGGTTACTTTTATTGCCTTGGCTTGTCTAGGAGTTCAAAACGAAACAATGAGAAATTAATCTCTTCTGCGTTGATGGAACATTTTTTATCAAAGTAATAGATTGATAAATCGTACGGTACATTAGAACTTATAGCTGATTCAATCGAATCAATTACATTCGCCAAGTAATAACCGGATAACGAATAAACGAAAAAAAAAAAAAACAATTTCAAGTTATTGATCCATTTTTTCTTATGAATGTACTGATTTTTGTACGGACATTTTCTGCGTAAAAAAGAAATGTAAACATATTGCTTACAATTTTAATCAGCATTGTAAATAATCTTATCCTTCGGTCAGGGACCTTCGATCAAATAGGCAAAATAAAGGTCAAGTCTATTGAATGAGCAGCTTGCTGGCACTTTCGCAATCGTCCGCCGACGCAAGTATTTAGGTTTGTCATTGTCGCGTTTATAAGAGAATAGCATATTAGGAAATTAAAAAGAACAATAACAAATAAAGTAAAATAGAGCAAAAGAAACAATGGGACCGTAAAACGACGTTAAAAATTTATTGATTAATTTACTGACATGTTCACATTTAGAAATGTACCATTATTATTTGAAATTGATTTTAAAATTTATCATATATAAATATAGAAGAAACTTGAAAATCTATTTTCATTTATGTATTTTCATTTAATTTCAAATATCAATTTTTAACTCAAAAGTATTGGAATTTTTATAAAAAAGAACAAAAATTAGACTAGACTTTCGTGTTTTCAAAATCGTCCGAATGATTATTTAGGGAAGCCGCGAGATGTCACAATGACATTGAGCTTTTAGAAATTTGTCCAACTGCAGTGCAAAAGCGTCACACGCTAGTTGCGAAATAACTGCAGCCGAAGTCAAGCCTAATTAAAATAAATGACGAAAAAAGTAAAAACCAAGCTCGTCGCCGAAGGCTCATAATGACAGTTGAGCAGCGCCGAGCAGAGCGTAATATAATGAGAGGTGAGTAGCGCGTAATCAGGTATAGGTAGAGGCGAGAGTAGTGAATCTTTTTTTTTTCTCAGAACATCCTCGCTCAGCAGTAGCAATTAAGCATGGCGGATGCGTACGCGGAACAGGAGGAAAGCCGGAGGGCAGAACAAGAGACATAAGAAAGAGGGAGAGTGTGTATATACCTTTCACGCTCGGCGACGATGGCACGGCGCTCGGCCTCGTGTCCGAGTCGCTCCAAGGCCGTGGCGCGCTCCTCGGCCTCCTCGAGGGCCGCCATCGCCCGGGCCCGCTCCTCGCGCAGCTCCAGCGAGCGGCGCTCCAGTTCCGTACGCTGCGCCGATACCAGCTGCACCTGTAACAAAGCACAACCGCTTTACAATGAGACACTTTGCGCTGTGTTTCCTAATCTGACATCACCCACGCACAAGCATTTCTTTTTTTTTCTTTTCTCTTTTTATTTCTTTTTCTGATATAGCTGCAGCAAGAGCTTATCGCGTTGCTTCTTGCGGATGTGTACATGGGACACTATACACGAGGTAGCGATCTTTCAAAGAGAATACTGTACTCTCTTTTTTAAATTATCTATATCAACTATATTATATTTATTCTATGATAATTATTAAAAATCATTTTTACTTATACATATTCTTTTTAGTCTCGAATTTTTAATTGGATAAAAAAGATTTTTTTATTGCGAAATTAAATTATTTCAATTATAGTTTACGAAATCATTATAAATTAAATTAAGCAAATCTTGTTCTTTTATCTTATGCAACGACATTTCATTCAATCCAATAAAAATTTTATACAGGTAAATAAAAACTGATTATTTTTTAAAACTTATTTATTTATTACAAGTGACGCAAGCAGAAATTAAGGTTGAAAATATGAAAATTATTCTTTGTTACTTAAGCTAATGATTATTTACTTTCTAATTTTAACCAATAAGGCGCATCATTTTCTGAAGTAGTAACTAATTACTTAAAAAAAATACACAGAAGTAATTTGCGAAAATTAAGAAACTCTGGAACCCGGAAAATCATTAGAACGAAACTTACATGAATCTGGTAATTATATTCAGTTTATTCTGCTGGAAGAGACAATTTTAACGAATTTCATTTTTTACGGCCGATAAAAATACATGATTGCAACACAGCTATTATAATTTATTTATGAATGATATTATTTTAAGTGTCTCCCGTTTAAGCAATGCCTAACGTTTATAGCTATTCCATTTGAATTAACACAGATACATAAATTTGATGTATCTTCCCAAGAGTTGTTTAAATTTTTAATCAGTCCGCAACATGACTTTTTCCTCAGCACAGAAGATAAATAAAAGATACAATACTGCAAATCCTTTTTAAAGAAAAAAAAATGATAAAAAAGGTTAAAGCTTATATGTAGAGCGGTAGTAAACTGACCTCATCCTTAAGGACCTCGAGGCTGCTGACGTGGTCCTGAAGGGTGGTACTCCTGAGCGCGCACTTCTCCCTGAGCAACTTGATCTCGATGAGCAGCTGCTCCTCTTGTTTGGCCGCCTCGCGCAGCTGATCGGCCAGCCGTGCGTTCTGAGCCGTCAGATCGTTGACGAGGCCGGCCTGGTCGCGCTCGGCTCGCCTGGCTCGTTCGCTCTGCTCGTCAAGCTGGCTGCGCAGCGCCTCCAGGTCGGCCTGCAGCTCCAGCGCCCTGGCCTCGCTCTCGCCCCGTGCCTCCTCGAGTTTGCGTCGCAGCAAGTGACGCTCCTGCTCTAGGCTCTAAAGGTCAAACAGATTATTATTACGTTAATATTTATATTTGGACTTTTTTTTCATTTCAATGGAATTATAAGATGTGTATTATAGTTTCATTGAGAGAGAAAGTGCATTTAATTTCAGTTCGTATACTTTGTTTAAGGAATCAGGATGTAAGTACATGCCTTATATAACTGCGGTTAGTATGCGAGATAAAATTTCTAACAAGCATATTCTGTTCTCGAGTCTTAAATAGTACGCTCATTTATTTCCTTTGTTATTAATTGAAAGGCAGCGTGCGTTTCGCAAAAACAAGTTTTACCCTGTCAAAGGCAAATTTGCCGGTGCAAGTATATATTACATCGTACATTACTTTCTAACTGTTAGATCAGATAATGTGCTCCAGTTTATCCGACTCAACAGATTTAGACCTTTTTTATGTACATTTAGACGAATAAGGCTGCAGCAGGATTCGCTATCGGAGCAGAAAACTGAGTGACAGTCTATTTACTCCAGACCCGCGGAGCGAGTGACCGAGAATCTTCCAAAATCGAGCATCAAGCTCCAATCTATCCATCTTTCTTTTTTCTCATTCGCTCAATAACAAAAACAATTTCGTAACATGCTGAGGTTTGCGAGAGTTAAACTTATACCAAAAGGAACTTGATTAACTTCTTTTATAATGCATTCGTAAATATATTAATATAATATTGTTTATTTATTTTATCACCAGATCTAATGGTTTCGTCAAATTGACGCTTGATTTACAATAATCTACATATAACAAAGAATGTGCGGGGTAATCGACGATCCTTTACAAAAAAATCGAATAAGAAGAAAAAAAAGGGTTGAAGGGCAGCCCAGAAAAAGAAACAGCAAGCATCGAGATGTTAAGGCCGCCTTATGGGCGGATACCTCATGCCGCGGATCTCTCCGTTGCTTTCGTGCGCGGCTGGCGAAAGGTGGCCGCGGAGGCCGCGAATTAAAGACAAAGAGCGCGAAACTCGCGCACATATAGCCTCGCGCACGTGTCTGACTAACGCGGCGCGCGCGGGTGCGAGCGCAGAAAACGATCTGCTTCCCTCTCTTTCTCTCTAGCGCGTTTCGAAATCTGCGCCGATCGCGCGCAGATTAAAAGCCAGAACTCTTACTTTCGCCTGTGTGCTTTACGTGTGCTGTGGGTATCTTTATTTACGATTGCGCATTATGCACTTTTAAGCGATTCCAGGCACGAGAATCTGCACTCTCAATGTGCGCTGCCGATAAAACAATTTGTTCGCGGACTTTCTCGGAATATGTCTATACCTTTTTTACGCTTATCCTATCTGTCATATCAGTGCGAAAATGAAAAATAAATTTTGCCTTTTCCGAACTGATTGCCATTTTCATGTGCAAATATTCCTAAATAAAGTAGAGCCGACAAATTTTACGTATTGCATTTTGAATTACTTGCGTATAAAATAAATTATGCTAAATACATAGCCGATGAGTTGCACACTCGCAAGGAGCTCCCGAATATTTAAATAAACAGTAGCTATACATTATAACGAATTCGCATTAAAAGCAAAATGTGAACGCGCATCGTGATTCAGTAGGCGTGCATATATATCTAGGAATTGTGTACAGAAACGCGGATATTGTAATTACGTTTCTCTGGCTGTGCGGCAGTGTCGGAGAGCCGGAAAACGCTGCGAGCCTGCCTTTTCTTTTTCCCTCGCCTCGGCGTTTTTCCGTCGTTCCGGCTGCGCGCGCTCGCGCTCTGGCTTTTATATACACACGCGCGGTTCAGACTCTGACGCCTCGGTTAGATTTGTAAATAGAGTCGGAGCTTGCGGTCGAGCTGCGTTCGATTATTCCAGTTGCATTGCGGCTAGACTATGACTGCGGGTACACAGAGAAAATGAGAAAGAGCGAATTTAAAAAGGGGTGCGTCGGTAAACGGAGCCTTGCATAGAACTGTTGCTGCAGGCTGCAGACTGCATACAAACTTTTTCGACTTAAATTCCTGCCAGGCTTAACGGGTTTATATAGAGGCGCATGACTCACCGTACACGATAACCACGTGAACTTTTTCTTTTTCACTTTTTCGGTAAAAATCTTGTTTTTTTCTTTTTTTATATCTTGTTGTGAATCATGTTCCTTGCCTGTGTTATCTGATAGATTAAAAATGTGATTAAAATTTGTTATAAAATTTTTTATGTCAACGAATTAAAACTCGACATTATTTACTACTATTATTGATTTATAATAATCCCAAACACATATTTTAATCACGCAATTGTCGTTTATTTCTTTTATTATTATAAAATTGTTCGCGGTAATATCAAAAAGGTGTGTTTTGAAAGGCTAAAGAACGAAATCAACACTTTTAAAATTAAAAATTAGAGATTTGTTATTATTTATAGTAAACTGCACTGCAAAAATGTATCAATATAAAAATTAACATTTTTTTAAAACAGATTTTTATTGCTCTGTAATTGATTAGACACGTAAATTATTCATTGTACAAAATCAATTCAGAAGAAGCCGCATGTAAGCTATTTTGCAAAGCTTTTTAGCCTTGTGTGAACATTCTGTAACTATTGGTTGATCATCAGGATATTCAAGCGTACCTAAATGTAGGTTTTACTTTTACAAAAGTTGTAAAAACGTTTTCATTGTAATTCACTTGTATAATGTGTGAATAATTAAAATGTCTATACAATTTTCTTTGATTTGGAGACTGAATTAGAAAGGTCGTTTTATTATTTTTATATCATTAAAAAGCTACCTTGATTGTTTTCTAAAAAGATAGTGAAACGCTACTTTAATCTTTGCTTTCTTAAAACTGTAATAAAAGAAAGAAACCTTAGTGAATGTTCTTAATTCACGCAAAAAAGACTTTCCTTGACATTGTATATATAGTTTATTAGTATTTAATATAACGTACATTTCAATGATGAATCATCTTTTCGCAAAGAATTGAGAAAAAACTTTGAGCATAAGGCTATCTAGGATGGAAAAATCCGCATTAAATCAGAAGGCTCGATGCTCTCAGCGCTGAAAATAAAGCGAAGCTCGCCTTTCATCCCCGCGCAAGTTTAATCAGAGACTGAATATAGGCAGGTTCGCGTAATGAGAAAAGCGCGTGCTTAAATATAGTAATGATGCTCGCGTCTGGCAGGCGTGAATCGAGGCTCAGTAAAAATAAAAAAAAAAAAGCGGGTTGGCACTCCCGCGGCACGCGTCGGCCGATCGAGGCTCGCGTTCGCAATTTAAAAGTAGTCGAGATGATTCAGAAGAAACATCCGCGAGGCAATAAGGTCGCTTGCTCGCGCGCATTTCGTATTCGCGTGAGATCACGGCGGCGATTCCTCGCGTGACGCGGCTTTATAGCTATATAGACGTGTCGTGATATGACTGTATAGGTATTGTTTATAATACCTCGGAGCAGTGGTTCTTGCTTATTCGGTGTCGCGAGGCCCGCGAAAATTTATACCGCGTGTAATGTACCGACAGACACGGCGGAAAGAGAGAGAAAGTCAAAAAATATGATATTCGCGTTTAGAAAGTCCGGAAAAATCCGCACGAGCGTAACTTAACCATACGAGCCTGCTAATAAAACTTGAGACAGACCGGGCCTGCCGCCGCTTGTGAATGGAAAGCGAAATTCAAAGATAATCGAGCCTTTTAAAAGCCACACTTATATATCTACGTTTCAACTGTTCGTTTCTCAAAATTCTACTTAAATTCATACATAAGCACTCTTTTTTCCTGCTTCTGTTTTTATTATTCTCGCTTCATGCAAATAAGACATCTTAATTTCATTTCATTAAATTAGATTAGTACAATTTTCAATGTTTTTCAATTAGATTATTGCGTGTCACTGCATATTTGATAGTGCTTATTTAAATTTTACTTTTCTGTTTCTTAGCTAAATTTTATTAATTTATTCCGTCGTTTTATTCTCTTTTGATAATTGGCTTAGCATAAAACATATTGATTCAGGCATTTCACAACCTATGAGATCATACAACTTTTTCTAAATTATATAATAAAAGTATTGTGGGTGCCAGAGCTGACATCATGGCGAAATTTAAATTTTCTACGAATTCTGGATCGCCTGTAAAATAAAAATGTCTGAACAAAAGACGATAAATGCTGAATGAAACCTTAATATGGAGCGATAGCGATTATTATGAAATTCTTTGTAATGAAGCTCAGCTTTTAATAAGAGATAAGATAAAAAATGTGTTTCACAGGCATAAAAGGATTAGTGAAACAAAGTCTACGAAAACCAGTTAAGAAAGAACATGGTAACTTTGGCAATGATCCACTTCGACTTCGATTGATTTCAACCTTGTACAAAACAAACTTAATTTCAAAAGACTACGTTTGAGCTAAAAGTAAAAAATCGCGTAAAAAGCAGACATTTGTAATTGTCTATCTACACGCTATATTTGCATCATTGCGACATTGATGAGGGAAACAGAAATCAATTTATTGTTTTATTATCATAAAAAGTACAGCTTGGCGATCTTATCAAAATCGAATCTTTTTTTTGTCAAATTTTATTGCATCACGAGGATTGCTTTACAAAGTCATTGCTTTATTAAATTTAATAAGAAATAAAATAAAATATTGCAGTATAGGTATATATAAGTGCTACCGGAACTCATAGAGCGCAGCAAAAAAGAAAAAAAATGAAGCTTCTTAATAACATTGTAGCTTGCGCCGAGGCAGATACGATCTCCCAATCTGAACGGAATCTAGAAAGTGTAAGTTAATTTATTTTCTTATTTTTCTCTCTGCATGCGGCATATAGTGTCTTCATCGCCGGGTCGTTACATCCTTACGAGGCGCACGCATCTCGGCACAATTAATTTAATAAACGTAATTCCGCGCGCGCGGCGCGCTAAGAGAGCTCGTCCCCTCGGCACGTTGTTCAATTGGCTTTAGCCGCAACTGCTACGGCAATTATAGCCGAAAAAAAGGGAAAGCCCCTCCATTTCAATTAAGTCCACTCTAGCCAGGCACAAGGGCATAATTCGAGCTGCTCGAAAAGCCCGCTTTTTCTCTCAAAAGCGCCGAGAGAGGAGCGAGCGGCTACGGGAGAGATAGGCCCAAGGTGATCCGCTTCTGAGCTCTCGCACTCGCCAAAGAGCGAGTGAGAGAGAGAGAGAGAGAAGGATGGTGGAAGGCCAAAGTGCCAGGAGCCGGAACGGCCACAGCCGTGCTGTGTATATACGTCTATCGAGCTCGCAGCCCACTATATACTCAAAGCGATGTATATACCTATTCACGTTTTCTAATTTTACGCTCGAGAGTGCGTTGAGGACCTTCCGCTATACTTTTTGCCCGGGCTATCTGGCTAGGCCTAAAACAATTTTTATATAGTTTCATCAACGCTGCTGCTATATTGCAGCTGGACAATTTTCTACGAGTACAGCACGGCGACTAAGCAGGAAAGTTTCAAAAGGAAGTAACTGTATTATGATCAGCTATAATTTAATCAAATGCGAATTACAAGACAAATTTTCTTTTCTTATTTTAACATATTTATTAGTCAAATTTTGATCGACAAAATTCAGCTTTGTTTTAAATTAGATAATAGTCGAGAACAGCACTTAATTAATTAAACTAGTTGATCCTAAGGGAAGATTTATAGGTAACAGAAAGCTCTTACATGTGGCCTCTAAATGCAGCTCTTTACTTTCTATCAACTAAGTTGTTATCTAATTTTAGATATAGACAGACTGATAGGATAGGAAATTGTTTGAGTTAATCAAGCTAATAGGTACCTTTGATCGTTTATGTTTTTTATGATTATATGTACTATGCTACTCTCAAAAATAAACAGAGCTCCGAGCAAAACAACAAAAAAAGTTGAACGATGGGGACAGACATTTTCCCCAAATTATGTACTCAATGTCAAAGCATTTCAATGAAACGTCTGCTGTGAGCGGGGGCGCGCGTGTGGCGAATTCCGACATGCGAGAGATACGTTTGGCTAGAAAATAAAAGAAGAAACAGCTAAAGTTCGAGGCAGGCAAAGTAGCCTATAGTTTCAGGAGTCGCGCTCGAGTTCAAAGGCAAATCGATGCCCGGCGCTGCTGCGAGCTATAGAGTTCGTGTCTCCGCGAGCAGGCAGGCAATCGATCGCTTAATTCGTTGTAAATAACGGAAAAAGACGACAAGGACACGGGGGCGGCTTGGAAAATAGCCGCGCGCATCTATAACGGGCGAAAAGCGCGACTCCGAGTCGTGCATTTGTAATGACGGACGTAAACACATCCGAGAGAAAGAGCGAATCCTTATAAAAATGCATGCCTCGTGCACTGTTAATGCATTTGTAAATTCAGGTTTAACATTAAAATTCTCGGGAGACTTTTTGAGAAAGCTAAAATACGAGCTTAAGAAAGTCCAAGCATTACGTTAACGCAACTTAAAAATTCTGAAATGTTAAAAAACGGCAAAGCAACAATATAAAATAAAATAATTAAGTAAGTCTGGACTCGCGCGCAAAGTTTCGAGCGGCACTTTCGTCGGAGCTATAATCCGAGCCGGCATTATATAGCTCGATCCATATAACTGCGCGCGACCGGATAACAGCATCGAAGATAATAGGGATCCGAGCCCGGCGCGAGCTATTAGTTAAATCATTAGTGACGATACGATAACGTCTCAGCTATCAGGCTTTTCGTGAGCCCGCCGACGCGGGCGGAATAGATAAACCGCGACGGTCGAACTATATATATGTACGTACGTATAAATAGAGGAAATGCATCGGAGAAAGAGAAATAGAGCGAGCGCTGGATAAATAAACGCCGGGATCGAACGCGAGAGTAAAGAGAGAATGTGTATATGGGAGGTTCTTGGCCTCGGCTTGTGACTTACATAACGACTATTATACGATTTCGGATTTTTATCATCGATAAACACGGATACAATCATGTTTTTCTACGTTTTCTCGAATTTAACCCACATTGCGATAATTACATTTTATGATTTTTTGAAATTTTTTGCAGCAACTTTGGTTTATACAATAACTTATGTCGCTAAAATAAAAATAAACGTTTTCTCCATTTATTTTATCCTAAATCTTAAAAGTTTTCCGTTTTCAATTTCAGCTTTCCAAGATCATTTGTGTGTCAGTAATTCTCAGGAAAAAAAATGTGGAAAAACCAGAAACGAATGATAATTCACACAAGACAAGCAATTTCAAAGGTATAATGAGAAACTATTATTATGCAACTCGAAGGTGCACATACATGCTCGTCTGTCTTTCTTTGCAAAACAATGAAATCCCCTCAAAAAAGAAAATTTACGACGGCGCATTACACTAGTGAAACTCTCGACTACGTATATACAGCCTCCCATATCACTCGGTGCAATAATGAGGAAGTACGCAGAAAACAACAATAGTGTTTTACAGCCGAAAATCTAAAATCTAAAAAAAGAAGAAAGGAATTCGGAAAGCAAAAAAATATAATATAAAGAAGCGAGGCACGTAGCGTGAGGAGTGTAGCAGGTCCAACGCTCGAAAAAGAGAGTAATTATGCGGTCTGAAACCTTTCCTTTGCCAGCGTTTAAATCCCCCGTATACCCTTAAATTTCTTCTTCCCGCTAGGCAGTCATTATGCCGGCGGACAATGAGAATTCGGACCTTCGCTGCTGCTGGCCGGGCCTCCTCGTGATGCGCAACCGCCCTCCCCAAAACTCCGTCTCCTTCGCAACCGAGCCGCGGCGTTCAAGCGTTACAAAGACACAGAAAGGAGAGAAGAGAGCAGCAGCGCACACAAAAGAGGTCGCAGAAGACACACTCGCATGTATACACACACACACACAAGAGAGTCAAGCAATAGACAAAGGAAAAGCCAAGAAAGAGGTAAGAGGCGGCGCAACCCCAGAGGATGTATAATAGGTATAGACACACACGCAGGCGAATATAGCAGCAGCATACCGCAAGGAAGCGCGTCGGAGGAAGGAGGATCCTTGAATGGCGCGCTGGGCACAAGGTACAAGTACGCACGAGTACCACGCGCGCGGCGACGGTGAAAGCAAGCGCGGACAAAGGAAAGAGCAGCGAGAGTCTATATAGACGTGCGAGTGCTCTATACGTGTATGTGTGTATAGGAAACCGGTCGTGATCGTCGGACGCCGGGACTAAGCCTTCTTGTATATATATAGTCTATCGGCGGGCCTGGGAGTTCTCTCTAGGTCTTACGTCACGAGCAAGGAAGGGGTACCAGGATTTTGTGCGCTCACGCCTGCTCGCTCTCTGCGGAGCTCGTATACTTGGGCGCTGCGCATTGCACTAAGGCTATCGTAAACGTGTTAAAGAGCGAGCGCAAGAGCGGTCATTTTATTCTATATAGGAAGCTAAGCTAACGCTCTGGGGGCTGGGAAAACGCTCTCCAGCGTTAATCTCCTCTGTTCCCATTTCTTTAATTTTACTTTTAATTGGCTTTACAGTACTCCTATGCTTGTCCACCTAAAGTATTCTTTTTTTCAAAGCAACCAACGTGACAGTTTGCTCCTCGATTATTTCTCTTAATTTTCTATCTTAAAACAGCTGTCTTTTATCAAAAATTTCAAATTTGCTTGATTTATCTCGTGCGGAAACTTACGTTTTGTAATGCCTAATCCAATTAACGATCGCTTAAACGTTAACCTGACAAGCTAAATTATTTTAAACACTCACACAGCAACAGGAATGCGATTCAGTAATGATTTTAAAAACCCATAAAAAGCCTGTACATTGCAATTAAAGCGCATAAAAGTCTTGTAAAAGTCCAGCGTGAAAAGGCGTTACAATCCTTATATAACACAACTATATTCAAAAGACGCCGAGCCTTAGAGCAAGAAGACGGAAGTAGTCTCATTACGCTTGGATTTTCAAAGGAAAACGACAGAGTCGAGAGGAAAAAGAGAGACAATGTCGAATCATTAAAAGCAAGCTCTCTGCTGTGGGGAGGTCGAAGTGTGCGCGCCTTCGTATATACAATGCATTATAGCCGGATGTCGGGAGGAAGCGGGCTCGAGACATATAGCTTTGGCCGTTGACTTGCGCTACTCCCCCTCAGTGCACACGCTGCACTTATTAGACCAAGAGTGACTAGTTGACCATTGACAGCGAAATTTAATACTTCTTTTTTTACAACATTTAAAATTTGTTGTCTACAGAAATAGCGTATAAGTAAAAATTTGCTTGATAAGCAATCGCGACTATCGACATTGACCGAAAGTAAAAGAATGAAATTCGATGACGCTCGCGGTAAAAACTACTTTTTAAATGCCGTCAATGAATTTTTAACTTTCATTTCTATTTTGTATCTACTTCAAATCAATAAATATATTTTTCTAATATTTTATTGGCCGAGACTTATTAACTTGAAAAGTAAATGAGGCACTTTCAGCCAGTGTTTTAGGATCATTTTATGAAGCAAATTTTGCTCATATAAACAATAGTTAACTCTTATTTCTTCTCAGTAAAATTGCAAGTAATTAAATGCGGTTGTACATTGGACATTTCGTATTTATATTGCTATTACAAAGAAATCGTGAGTCTGATAGAAAGTGTTAACCAATAAAAATTTGCCTAAATTAGTAGCTGCATAAATTTATTGTCAGCAAAAAGTTTTGCTCGTGTCAATAATCGCAGTCTTAAAAATTTCATTATCGTTCTGGCGGAGTATGAATAAATTGCCGACTATCTAATTCAACAAAAAGTGAAAAATCTTACACTCCATGACTACGTGAGTTTCAATCTTTTTTAGATTTAGATAGTACGTCTAAGAACTGTAGTAACAGCTAGAACTTATTATTATTATTATTAGCCTTCGATGTGAAGGCAAGGGTACCCGCATTACATTATTCTTATCAAGTTTCCCGAAGGCAATAAAGCAGTGTGGCTACACAACCAGCCAAACCGCACTTTTTCGCATATAATCAAACTTTATATTACATCAGGCACATAAACGAAATTGCCATACTACGTACTCTACAACTTCGTTAAATATGTGTTAGGTGAAAAAAAGAATCACGTTTTTTTTATACTTTCGAAATGAATACGTGTGTATTAGTTGCAATTAGTAAGCAATTAATTAAGTATTTATATACGCTATTAGAACCGCAAATATAATCACGCCTTTCACCTTACGGAACAAATGGATCAAAGTGCGAAAATATAAATAATTTTGATTATATATAACGTTATATTTTACGGTTTTAAAATCAAATTCTTTTCATTTCTTGTGTTCAATAATATACATAAATGCCAGTGCAATCTTTTAAACTAAATGTACAAAGAAAAACATTTACTATCATTTAGTTACAAATACATAGATGATTAAAAGAATCACGTTTATATAGATAAAAAAGTACTACGAATATTTTTGAAACAAAATTGGGTTTCCAAATCTGTAAATAATGAATTTTCTAAATAATTATAACTCTATAGATCTATACATCTTTTGAAGATATAACAATAATGTAAAAGCTAATCAAAAGAAGACAAAAGGAGATTTAGTCCCAAGAAATAATGTAGCTCGCCATTGAATTGTATGTAAATCAAAATTGAAGGTTACAGAAAATTACGCTGATAATTCTATAGCAGCTTTCACAGAATATTGTGGCACTGTAAGGTATCCTTTTATCAGGCGCAGTCATTGAAACGCAATGCAAGTGTAGAAAAGACGTTTAAACCACTATTTACCCATTAGAAAACCATTTATAATATTGCTGTTAAATTATTTAATAAGCTTATTTTAATGAAGCTGCAGACTACCCCCTTAAGAAAAATATTAAATAAATTCCGATTAGAGCAATTTATTTTGAATCATAAAAAATAAATGAGTTCAACAGGAGCACGTATACGACAACAATTATATTACGACAACAACTATTAGATTTCTTAGGAATTTTCCATCGAATAGTCCTGGATCGATCCCGCAGAGCCGTAAAGCCCGTGAAATAAACCTTGGACGATGTAGGTCCTCGCCCTCGTCACACTTTTTTGGCAAAGAGCGCACCTTAATTTCGGCGGCTGGAACGATCGGTGAACCATAGCTATATAATAGCCATCAGGGCGCTTGGCCAACGGCAGCCTCAGAGCCAAGCAATCGGTCGATGGGTAACCAGGGGAACCAAGGCCGAGCAGCGCGCGCGCGCGCGGCTCGATAACTCGAACTTTCCTCGCGCGCGCCACGCGGTGAAAACGCCCGTAAAGGGTACATACATAGACGCATATATATATACAATGTTTAATAGCGTGTCTATATGCCTATCTGGCCGATATGCATACTTTTACAATAGCTATGCTCGCGCTTGCTTTGCGCAACCTGGATAATGTATACTGATTTTTCGAAAAGGGAAAATCGAACGCGGAACTTTATATATTACGCAAGCCTCAATTGCAGCTTAACACCGACGGACTTGCTCATTTCAGATTGTTCGAGAAAAAGCAGAATTTTTATATATATACACCTAATTAAAGTTTAATTATAAATTGTAAACTCGTTTATTAAAAAGTAAGTCTTTTCAATATCGTGCGTAAAATTTTTACAACCTCTCTCTATCCTACAAGTCATAAAAACTCTCGACAAAACGATATTTTGTAAAGAAGCGGACGGATTAAGATCAACGCGAAAATATAATTACCTGTAAGAGCATAATTTTGCCATTCATTATTTAGAAAGTTATTTATTTACGCTTTTTCTTATATTGTTTGTTCGTTTTTAATTACAAATCTATTTAATTACTTTGAAATTAAAAACCGTAATTTCAGAATATTTCCGTGTATTTCTAGTCTTTTTAAAAAAAAAAATATTAAAAAAAAAATCAAACTAATTAAATAATCGAACTAAAAAACTTTCAAGTAATAATTCACTCTTTAACGATCCATCTATATAAGTGCTTATACTTTCCGCTATAAAAGCCGTTCCAGCGAAGATACAATTTCTTCTGAAATAACAATTCAGTTGAGTGCAGGGTGTGTACGAAAACCAATAGTCGCTATATTGACCCACCTTTTCCGCGACTTCCATAAGCTATCAGTATAGATAAACCAATGAATACCAGATGCCGAAGGGAGCGAGAAGCGATAAGTTGATGACATGAAAAATAAAACGCAGCATAGTCAACTTAGATTTTTTGGAGGCGACTGTATCGAGGTCGAAAACGGGATCATCACCATAAATCACGTGGCGGGAGCTCCGATACACACGCCCTTTTATATGAGCTTGGGACACGGAATTTGGTACTTGAGGCCCTTTTAACGATGCCGGCTCCTAATAAAGCATGACGGCTAACAAATAGTCCTCGTTAATTGAACCCGAATATTCGCATTCAATTCATATGATGAAGTAACGATATTTAACGATATTTTTTGTTTGAGCTGGAAGAGCTTTAATAATGTGAAAGTCTATTAATTCATTGCTCGAGTCAATTTTTAGAAAGATTTTAATTTGGTGCTGCTAAAATCTTTAATAGACTTGTAAAAATTGAATGACGAAATAAATATAACCCCTATTCATGGATCACAATAAATAATTCAAAATAAGAGCTGCTTAAATACAATTTTCTTTGTCAAATATATCAAGATATCGTGTAAAATAAATGTTTTTCTTAAAAAAATATTAATAAGAATAATGGAGTTATAAAATACATTAATTATAGAGGGCATACCTTTCATCTTTATTTAATATTCAGTAATAATGAGATAAACTTCACTTTCCCATCGAGCGCAAATAGTAAACCTACTTTTTTCGAAGAAAAGTTAATACAGTGATTTATAGGCCGCAATGCTTCACTTATAAGATCAGCAACAATCACTGTTACAAATAATCTGGAGAAATCGACGGGAGCAAATATATATTCCGAACGTGAGTCAGATACAATAGCAATCTGAAATTTACGTGAGAATGTGGGTTAATATCGCGTGTATTATTCTGTCATAGTTTTCGCTCAATATCGATTAATTTTTCCATGATACGCGAAATGAAAAGTACTGTAAAACGCAAGCACTTATCGCGATGAGCGAAGGTAATAATTATTGCATGTGGAAATAATCTAAGCTTGAACGAATATTAGAATATAATTGTTAATATATGAGCGAGGTGAGATATACCTTTCAATGTTAGAAAGTTGGATGATCAAATGTTTTGAGTCTTGAAATATGAAAGTTAAATAAGAACATTTTATCATACGTTTGTTATTCATCCGTTCCGGATATTCCTTAAAAAATCTCCAAGCAATAATTTTCCGTTAGAAATGTTAAAAGGAAATAGTTATGAAAACATCCTGAGAGCCCTTTGATTTTCCTAATAATGATGACGTTTCGATGCTCCTTCTAATTTTCGATAAACGCCGACAATTGAGGCAGCAGCAGCCGAGCGGCTGCAAAGAATATACATACATCCCGCGCGATTTAGTGAGTAACAATTTATTTATAATTACACAAAGCTGCAGAATAATAATCGGTGGCCATGCCTATAAATAATGCATGGCATTCCGGTGCTGCGCGGCGTGCGCGCAGGCTCCTCGGGCACGGTGTAATTCAAGAAAGCCCGTAATTTAATATTCATAACATCGGAGGAATGCCTATGATCGAGATAGTACTAGGTGCGCATGTTTCGCTGCGAAAATCCAGTGAAAAATAAGTCTTTCGCTCGAAGCCTAATAGTTTGTTTATTATTCTCCTTTGTAATTTAGTGATCATTTAGGTTTGTCATAGCTCGCACGTTTATGTTAATTGGATGATGCAGAGGAAGGTGAGAGTAATTCTTACGAGTTTAGATCATAGTTATGAATATATATGTAACTGGGTACTGATTGTTTCATGACTAATTTGTAGGAGAACAAGCATTACGCGTTTATAGATAGAAATTATTATTTGCATCATAAGAAAAGATGTTATATTTAAAAAAAATGTAGTATTAAAACATTTTTACCGCATACTAAAAATCTTTTAGCACCTTCTAATTATGGCTATACACTTAAAGAACTAAAATGTTGGCCAAACAATCGAGACTAAAGCAATAATTAAATATATATGAAAAGTGAAATTTTAAAGATAGTTTTTAATGTAAACAAACAAAAAATAATGACCGTAAGAACAATATTTGAATATGCCCGATTAAATTTATTATATTCAATTAGCAAACAATTAATAAAACTTTTTAAAAAGAAATTTAGTATAATTTAAGGTCTTTAAATGCCTACTGAATTATGAGTTACAGATTATCAAAGTTAAGTACTGAGTAATATAAATTTTTCCCAAAAGTAATCTTAAATATATATTGAATTGCAAAATTCTATTAAAAACTAAAAAAAAAAAAAATACAAAAATCTCTTGCTTCATGAACTATCCTATTCAAGAATTGTCTATTATGATTTTAAAGTTTAAAAATTTCAACAAAAACTTAAGTGCAGAAGATATTATACATGAGGAAAAATTACGCAATCATTTACAAATTCGCATAAAGAAGATACCTGCCTATCTCCGCACAAATCCAGGCACTTATTAAAAACTCAAGCCTCGCAGGAAATATCCTGTAAGTATCCGTGGCACGTTTCCTCAACACTGAACAATTATTAAACGTTCTCTGAAATTGCCGCATAAAGGAGATTGGGCAGAAGTCTCACACTTTTTATTTTCCATTTTTCGTAATACTCAAGGGAACAAAGTAAAAATTTTGTACGTTTAAATTTTTATGTAATCCAGTTTTAAACTTACATTTACTTCAGTACAAATTATTTACAATAAAAATAAAGTTATTTTCTATAAATTTTCCATATACAAGAAGTAATAAAGCATAATTTTTGAAGTAAGTATTTGCAATATAAAAAATGTAGGTTATACCGAAAAAAAATTAAAAAAATATTTCGCTCAAACAAATCGCCGAAATATATTTCAAATTTCAACAATATTCGTTAATATATTAGTGTAGGTAGATCGGCCGGTATACACACATATATAAGTACAGCGACAAACGCAAGAATCCGAATTTTTGTCAGGTTTTTCATTGTTTTCTCACGGCGGACTTTCACGTCGGTGAGGTATAGAGTTTGCTTTACGGGCGTGCGAGGGAAAACGAAGGAGGAAACGTGCGGGCACACGCGACAATTGTCGCAATTATGCCGGCGCACTGAATGGGGAATGTGCAAGTATTGTTAAAGGCCGGACTGCTATGCAGCAGCGCGAATCCCGTCAGGTGCGCCGTTCAGGGTGTAGCTATATATAAGTATACGCGCCGGAAGTGAAACGAGGAACTGCGACGTTACATCGTTGCGCGTCGCGCTATGCTCGTCTCCTGGATCCTCTCCGCAGTCTGGCTTTTATTACGCTTTCAGTGGCTTACTGTTCTGATTTTAATGTGCCCTCTTACGTTTCGCTGACGGCTGTCCCCCTCGTACTTTTTCGTCGATCCCCGACGCGGTTAAGTAAGTGAATTATGTAAAATTTACCGACTCTTCAGTACAGTGTGAAATTGGGAATATTCGTTCCTGTCGTTTCCACTGTATTGAACACATGGCGTTATGCACGCCCATACGTAACGAATTTTTTCAACTTTTCTATTTAAAATTCAAAAATACTTTAAGAAAAAGGCGCAACATTGATTAATAAGACCAAGACTATCTATTATCTTCTATTTATTGCGCTTTCATTTTTCTTGCCAAGTAGATAATAATTTTTTAAGAATATCATAAAAATTACATTTTCCAAATTAAAGCTAGTCATGAATTTCACGATTAAACATTTGAACGTTCATAAAAGCCGAGAATAATAACTGTAGAAACGCATGAAAACGGATTAAACTCGACGAAATAGAGTCGTAAAAAAATGAAGCAAACCCTCTCAACGGAGAGAGCTCCCTCCCCATAAGTCGTAAAATTCGCGAAAACGAAAATCGCAATAACGACTCCAAAAATAAGAGGCGCGCGCTCAACGGCGCGCGAACTACTTCGCTCGAAGAACGAAGAGAAGAATAAAACGGCTCGGCTCGAGCAATTTCCGGTTATTAATAAACGAGATTTCATTGGGCTTAACGGCCTCTCGCCGTGGTATAATCGGGCACTTTCCCTAGCGCGATATTTGCGCGGGAAAACGGGAGCGCGAATAATGGAGAGCCTAGAGAACCGGACGAGAAGCCGCAACGACCGAGACTCGACACAATTCACTTGCGCTCGCGCTCTGCAAGCCCCCAATCGAGCATTAACGCGACTTCTGTTCCAAACGGCCGCTGATATTCTTGTTGCCTTTTGCCATTGCTATCGCGCTAGGCTAACGCAATTTTTCTCCTGACGCGGCTGTGTTTGCCTTGGACATGGGTTTGCTCGACTTGCTGGAGTATTAAAGGTAATCGCGAGATTGCTTGCACAGCTATTGTCTGACAAGTACAGCTGTACGTTTCAATGAACGTTTAGAGAATGATACAGTGGCTGGATTTTAGTTACTGGACCGCAGCTTTATAACGTTTAATCATTTTCTATTCATATAAATTAAATTTTTAGATCACGATTTACACAGGTTTTACTATTTGAAAGAGTTACGTCTTTTTTACCTTAATTGTAAGTTGCTTGACATTCTACAACTTATTTTAGTGCTTTAAGATTATTTTAAGGAATTGCAACAGTTTAAAAGTAACTCCTAGCCATAAAATAGTTACAATTGTCTTTCCTTATATAACTATTTTCACGCTCATCAGAGCCACTGACAAGTGAAAAAAATATTGCGCTGAAAGACTAAAACACTGTGGTCGCCACTGTTATATATGAATAATCTTTTAGAAAAGCTTCCTCTGACAACGATCGTGATTGTAAAAAGAAAAATCGATAATTAGATGTTTCAAAATATTAAAACGTCAAAATGTCAAGGCCTCATTGCAATTACAGTCATTAAATAAAAATGCATCCAAAGGCAGTACAATATATTGAAAATAAACATTGAGGTTTCAAAATCTACAAATTAAGCACGATCTACTTTCTGGAATTAAAATTATGACATCAGATGACTACTTAACCATAAAAGGTTACGTAATCAAAAGTTGCCGTCCAAAAATACTGATTTAGTCACGATGTTTTCAATTGAAAGGATTGTCATAATCTGTATTAGAAATTCATCGATTCGAGACTTTCCGAATTCGACTGCAGAATTGCAGAGCCATCGTCGTCAAAAAAGTACCAAAGCACTATTGTGTATCCTACTTTAGCAAGCAAATTTACATGAAAAGAGCTCAATTTACAGAAATAGCTTCTATATCGAGAGCAATCTCCATTATCGAGAAATCGAGGTGAATCCCCAATGACAATAGCTATCATCCCGTTACTCCCCCCAAACTTACTTTTCACTGTTGCGCAACGAAACGGTCTTGCGAAAGCATTTGGTTATCCTTGCTTGGAGCGGAGCGCATTTTGTACGGAAGACGTACAGCGGAGAATCAGTTGTCGCTCGTTGGGAAATATTTTGGGCTCGCGAGCGCGACTTTTATCTGGCGAGTGTGACGGATGACTCAGAGAGCTCACCTGGACTCGATTGTAGCGCGGGAGTCGCGCGCGCTGATGCAATGTGCAAGAGAGCGAGGGGCAGAGGTGGATAACGGAACAGGACGATTCTTTTGGCTTGTCTGTGGGAACAACTGACTAATGCTAAATGCCCAGAGAATCGCTGCGGCTTCGTCACGTGAATAGTCGGCTTAATTAAGTGATTAACTTGCTTTTAACAGTTTTTTGCCCCGATTCGCAGTTCTGGGCAAATATGTTAACTGAAGGATTTTTACAGAATAGACTCAACATGAATAATTTTCTGATTCTTTGTTTCAAGAAGAAATTGGTAAACTACTTTTCATTATCCTCACCTTATGTAAACATTGCAATACAAGTATGCCAATCATCGTTTATAAATACAATCTGTTTTGAATTTAAAACTTAAGCGATTGCTCTCGCATATTGAAATGGTGAAAATTGCCGAAAATAAAAAATGTTATAACAAAGATAAGGTCTGGCGTAGGAGGTTTACGTAGGTAAAGCGAATTTCAATTGATCATTAAAAGTTAGATTGTACAGTATCGCGGTGGAGTAGTATTGAGCAATGTAGCAGTTTTAATGGAGCAAAATGCAATTACGTAAAAGATTAGAACTTGAGGATTTGGAAATACAATTTTCGTTCTCATTGCTTCGTTTTGTAAGAATTTGAAATGAATTCTAAAACGTCCGGTAACGAAAACATTTTCGTGATAAACGCACTCATAATTGTTTCTATTAATATTATCAATGAAATAAATCTATTAGGCAATCTTTGCCATGCTTCACAGAATATAGCATGTTTGTTCAAGTAGCCACTGATGCAATGTTTTTTTATAAGGATTCTTTGAAAAGTTCAACAATTAAAAAAATATGTTGACAAAGTATGAATCACACTATAAATCGCAGACAAGATCCTATAATTATATAATGACGGTATTTTAAATGCGGAAATCCTTGTAAAAATACATTTCAAGCGTCATCGAGCACTTATCAAACAGTTGGCTACAGGTATTTATAATAAAAAAGTAAATCGGCCAGGCAAAACTTATAATAAGAAAAAAGTTATTTCCTACTGAACAAACGAAAGTAAATATCCACGCTCTTACGTAATTGAAAAATCAATTATTTATGTAAATTAAGTCGAGTAAAGGAAATTTTATGAAGCTGCTTCCACATATTGTTTTGAAAATGAATGATTCAAACAATATTCAACCACAAGTAATCGATATGTAACATCTGCGCAACAAATTCTTTTCTTTTTTTACTTTAGATATGGTTATCGACAATCAATAGACACACGTGCGGCATTTCATTATGTTTCCGCCATTATTTCAGTAAATGTTCGTTGTTACTGAAACGCTCATACGTCAAACAGATGTCAGACAGCAAATAGGTAACGTCAAACGTTGAAAAATTAGTAATAAGCAAATTATTAATTACTTAAAGAAAAGAAAGATTTTTTAAGTCTAGTCTTTTTCAAAATTAAAAACCAGACTATTTGAATAACTTATACACAATAAGCTTCAATCTAAAGACATAGCCTACATTTAAGAGAATTGACCTATTACTTTAACGTAGCGAACATAGACGAAAAAAGATAGATTCCATGAAATCCTTCACTGAAGAGTAAATTTAATGATACTAGAACATGAAACTGTTTTTTGGGATCGCCTTAGTTTTAAGTAATAAAACAAACAATAACATAACAGAGATAAAAATAAGTTCCGCTGACATGTCAAGTGATTACCTTGTACATTATGATATTTTCGGAGCAAAAACATCTCAGGTCAAGCCTGTAAACCTTTGATGAAGAAGTTTTCTACACTCGGAACAATCAAACTTGTTTAAAGCCTATAACAGTAACGTAATACTTGGAACGATCGAGTCCGATAGTTTGACAAAATTTTGCCGTTATTGATGGTCAATTCATCGGGGGTATTAACAGTACGTCTCAATTATATAAATCAAAAGGTTTTGCTCTACTCTTGAGAATAGAGGATCGGAAACCATAGACTGTCGAGATTGGAGCAAAAAGTATAGTTCTAAGAGGATCGAGAGGTGGATAAACAAAAGGGGCGAGACTAGTAGCTCATAAAACTCTCCTGGTCTTTTATAGCTCCGGACGCATCCTCTATCCTATAGCGGCGATCGACCGCAAATAAGGCATCATCGCATAGCCGGAAATCGGTGTGCAAACTGCCCGCGCCAAATGACGATGATTTATATCTGTATAGCGAATCGGGCTTTGTTAGAGCGGTCGTTTCAGGGAGCGAGAATCAGTACTGAAAAGGATAGGAAAAACGGAAAAAAAAGATCCGCGCGCGGAGGCGAAAAGAACCGTTAGGTCGTTCGCGCACACTTGACTTTGTGGAACTCGCGCGCGCACGCGCTGACACGCTTTGGGTGTTGCGATAACGACGGGAAAAGAAAAGAGAGGCGAGCGCGCGAAAAAAGCGTCGCAGGGAAGAGAATTGACTGAAAACAATGAGAGTGGCGAATGCGCGAGAGAGGTAAGTATGTAAGAGAAAAAAATCGAGGAGACGGATGCGCAGGCGCCTCGATCTTTTTTTTCCAAGATCGCTAATGTGTTTGTTTGTGTGTATATGTGCGGGTTCGGAGCAAGCGAGGTTGCGAAAGTTTTCGGGGGCAAAAACGTTTTACGTGCTAGTTTGCATGATGGATTTCGCGCGCTGCGAAAATCTGGACTCGCTCGCTTTTTTTTCGTTTTGTAATTTGAAAGCGGAACGTTCGCCACGCGTTGCTCTCTGAATTATTCTAATTGCACAATTTATGAACGGCGATTGCAGTTTTGTTGAAAAAATTTTCTGCACTACCTGTGAAATGTTGCATACAATGCTAATTGTATACACATACTATACACCTATTTCCCCACTTCTTGTTATTGTGCAACATATTATTTAAGTTATCTAAATTTCCAAAAATACATCAAAAGCCAATTTATTTTTTCAAAGTACTTTTGCACGAAATATAAACATAACGGTAGAGCAAAAGTACGAAACCGTTCTTTTTTCGTTTTATTTTCGCAAAAAGATTAGTCAGAGAAGTCAAAAACGACAGAGTAAAAGTTTGAGGGGAAGTAAAGCGAAGCTCCTTGAAGAACAAAGGCAGGAAGAAAGCGTGCAAGCTGCAAGCGAATAATGAGGAAGAGACAAGAATAGAGACGAAGACAGCCCGGAAGAGTAGGTGTGCATAATGCGCAAAAACTAGAGCGGCAATCGCGCGTGCGCGGGCAATTAAATTGCGCAGAAACGCGCGCTTGAAAAAATTTCAAAAAGCACCGCAACTCGAAATTACCGACCATTTTTTCGGGCAGAATAAAGCTGCTATCTGTATTTAATGAAGTCAATTTTTCTATGGGGCTCGTTACGCTTGGAGAACGTGTTGAGGATGTCCTTTTGTCAGGGCGATATTTTAAGCAGAGAGTGTACGTAAGTTTCTTTTCACATTTTAAATACAAATTTTGCTTTGCGTAGTTGATTTCATACAACTGAATAATCTTTTCTCATATATAAGATTTTAATCTATACAAGTATTTTTTTTTTTTTTATTTCGCTGTATTTTATATGCAAGGTTATGCGTAAATTAATTAAAATTGCAGGTTGCGGGGTTCTGAAAAATGGTGTGTGAGAGAATGTGTACCTATATAAAGACAAGAAAGCTCATTTTGTAACGTGCATTAAGATAAATATTTTTTTATACGCTTCGCCTGAACTTATGCGTAATCGCTTCGCACGAGCATTTGAATTATGTGAATGTTGATATTAGTAGAACACACAGCATGCGCACACAATTACATGAATTTTTTTCGACGCGGGGATAGACAATGAGATTTTGTTTCTAGGCGTGGTATCCATTTCTCTCAAAGCGCTATACGCGCTCTTTATAACATGGAAATAAAAATTTTGCACGCCTACAGAAGCCAATAAATATTGCTATATTTATTTCAAAACTGGGCAAATTGTGGGAAAACTTTGTGCAGAAACATATGAAAGAGTTGCCGGTGAAAGTTGAATTTTGATATTTTTATACTTCTTTGAGAGTTTTACATTATTCATATAGAGCGAATTTTTATCACTCTTTAGGCTGTCAGAAAATCTCGGTATTGCTATACTTCTTTTCGCTTTCTTCTTTCTCGTTTACGAGTTGCAGAATATTTCGGGGAAATAAAAGGCCGATGTGCGAACTGCACTGCGAAGATCCGCTATTCTACGTATACGTTTGGAAAAAGTAACGTTGTAATTGTTCGGTACTATAGTGTGTACAAGAAACTACCATTTCATTGGCGTTTTCTCAATGTTCTATTAATCGCTTAGTCTAAATCTCGAGAGAATAGGGGCAAGTTTATGCTTCGGTGAAGCGGAGAGATAAAGATTTTCACGAGGGACTACTTATATTGCGTATGTTTTTTAGGTGAAGAAGGATACGCGCGCGATATTTTTATTTCCGATCCTTTATGCTACTGTACTGTACCGTCTAAGATCTCTGATGTAGTCGTGTAAACGTATACATCCATTCATTTAAAGGCTTTTCACTAATGAAGAGAATACGCAATGACTAGAGGATAGTAATTACTTTAGCTACTTAATTAACCTGAGTTAATGAACTTATTAATTCTTTTTATATACCATTGATTCATTTTCTTTTGGCAGAACAATAAAAATTAAGTAAGACCGCAGAGTATAAGTAAATAGAAAAGTTATAATTTAAACTTTATAAATAGTCAATGTAGTTTCTAAAGATTCTTATAATTTGTAATTTGTGGAAAAAACAATTAAAATCCATAATCCATGATCTCGCTGAACCTTGCACTACTTTTTCAATACAGGTGTCTAAAATTAGAGAAAGCATTAAGTTAAATTGAATTAGAAAATCTGTTAGGAACCAAATCAGTCAAAAGATAAATATCTGACTGTATGATTAAGTACCTCTAAATTTTGATCAGTTGTAGATCTAGCGATTGAAATTTGAAGGAAAAAAAAAAATCGGGAGCTCAGCGAATTTCGCTTGGTATAACAAAGTTAACGAGGGAATCCAGCTGAGGCTTGAGCAAAGTGTACCGTGCGCGTGTAATATGCAAACGAATCCCTCATTATAAGGAGCACGAAATTTTTCCGCATAAACATACATGCGCAGCGTGCGCGCGACCCTGCTCCGGATTTCCCAAGTCCATTAGATCGCTCCGCATTGTTCTCGCCGTGTGGCTTATCTAGCCGCGCCGAGATTTTTTACTCGCGCCTATATCGGCCTCGTTAGCCGATTTTCGCGCTTCCGGGTGACTTTCTTACGCGCCATAATTTCCGATTCCGCAGATCACACATCGAGATTCTGCGTAATAATCGCGCATGATTTAATAGCATGTCAAAGCAGCTGTCGCCTCGATTCATTTGTTTTTTCCTTGCCTGCAGCGCAGTACCTTTATTATCTTCGATATAGCAATTGCTCAAAAATAATGCGGCCCGCGCGCGCGCGCGCGCGACTTTTCCCGCTTTAGTTGTGAAATCGACGGCGTCGCATTAGCCGAAGCCTACTTTACGCGCGCCAGGCGCAATGAGTTTCGCAACGTTCGCGCTTAAACGTTTCGTTTCTCCTTGCCCCCGCAAGCGCCCCCAGCGCACGCGCGGCTTTTCTTCTTCTTTTTTTGCCTTCGCCTTTTTCTATTACTTTGCGAAATTACGATAATCGCGCGCTTTCGGTAATGTTTATTAACCGAGGACGATTCGGCTATTTCGTTTTCTCGAGAATATTCCACTTTAATGCTCATCGTCAGGGACATTTTTTTTACTGAAAATTAAGAATAGCAGTTGCCGTTAAAAAATGTCAATATTACTCTGAATAATCTCTGTTATTCGAGAGTTAGCGACTATTAGGAGCAAAGCGAGTTTTAGACAATGGCGAAGGATTCCCAGGGTGCGCGGAGTAGGGCCGGGAACTATAGAAAATAAACCTTGAGCGAGTTGCTTTGGTAGCTCCTAAAAATTTTCCTCACTATTGAAAAGCTCTTTTCCGCGAGTTCTCATGCGGCTCTTTACGAGCCAGTTCCACGGCGATCCTTGGAAATTTAAAGGCGCAAGAGCGCGCAATAAATACCGCTGCACAACTGTATACAGCGCGGCTGCAGCCGTAATTGCAGCGTATATCCGTGACAATATATCCGCACTTAAATTAAGCCGGAATGCAAAATCCCAAAGAACGAGCCGCTGCCACCTGAAATAGACTTATTATAGCGCGCGCGGGCTCGTTCGTAAACATACTTCGCCTAATTATCTCGCATAGCGCTCGCACAGGCTCGCGTTAATGCCGCACCACCGGCGAGATGCGTGCGCCAGTCCACGCTAATGGCATCGTTAACTTTAATTCCTAGACGAATTACAAATTGTCTTTTGATTAGACTGCCTTTTTTCACCTTTTCCTTTTATTAGTAATTGCACAATTTGAGAAAGCGTACATACGTAACGCTTCTCACCCGTTAATTCACAAATTATGATAATTTATTAATCAATCGTTTTTTTTTTGTGACTTCCTGTCCATGCTGTCACTAATGCCGTTCTCAAGTTCAATATTTGTTTTCATTGCCAAGTATCAATGAATATTTTTGCGACCACTGAAACTTTTCATATATCAGAATGGAAAAAGTAGCCTGGGGCTAGTACCGAATGAGTCAGAGCTTGGTTTAATCGGCTCAAAGGATCTTTGAATCACTGGTGGCTGATTCATCATGCAAATAGAAGCGTAAAAATCTCTATGGCGGGCCGAATTTTCGCGTGTACAGGCACTCGGAATCCTTTCACGAGGTAGCAGTCAATCAAGTCGAGGCACGCGCGTTTAGCTGGCGGCGAACAAGCGAATGTGTATCCTTGGCTCGAATTTCGACGCTACAAACTCCCGAACAATAGACATATAAAGAAAAGGAAGAAACCGCAAAGCGTTTCACAAAATCCTTACGAAGCGCGCAGAATGAGCCCAGATATATGCAGAAGGATGCAGCGCGCGTACAACAATGCGTAGGCCGAGCGGCTCCGAAAAATCTGGAAATAAAGGCGCGCTGCAGCGATGCAGTACTTATATAGGAGAGGAAGCAGGAATAGATAAGGCGCAAGACAAAGCTCAATGGGAGCGCCGCCGACGGTGCAGCTTACAAACGGCTTAATAAGGCATAGTTGTGCAATGAGCGAGCCAACTTGCTGGCAAGCAGTCCTTTTCTATGTATTCCTCTAGATCCTTGGCGTGCTCGCTTTGCCGCGCGGCTGGGCAAATCTGGGCCGAGAACCACTTTTCGCGCGACTGCATTGAAGATGATGCGCGCCTGCTTTATGATGCCTTCCTTCCTTCCCATCCTACCCTCCTTTTTCCGTATAATGCATACATGTAATTCTCGCTCGTCTTGCTCTTCTTGTTTCGCGATCGCGAAAAGCGGCGTGTTTATTTTATGTGCCTACTGCCGCTCTCCTGCTGCTGTTGTGGTTCTTGGTGGACGTAAATTGTTGAAGAATCAGTGAGCGCTATCATTACTTCAAGTCTGTGGGAAGGAGGCTGTTTTGACAAAGTCGGATCGACTTTCTACAAGGGCGGGCTGTATCTTGTTCCTTTTCATTTTTTCCCCGTGGAAGCGCGTGCGTAAGTACGCATAATAGGTAGGAAGTTGCCTTAATGAATGCGCGCTTTGTCTTTAATGAGGTTCGGTTAAGAATCGGTTAGCTGCAGCAGCGCGGAGAAATTTTTCAGCCTGCAAGATCGACTAAATACTTGATACTTTGATTGATGGTTATTTTAACTAAATGAATAATGGCTAGTTAATTGCTTTGGTTATGCATCGCCGCGGCAGTACTCACTTCTTTCTCCTTCTCTATACTGAAAAAACAAAAATTTTACAAAGGAAATTTGGATAAGATTGTTATCCTCCGATACAAAATCATCATTTTCTTTTTTGCGTCCCGCATATCACTTAAATATCTAGAAAGAGTTAAGATCGTTCGAGATACGAAGAACGTTAAAACGTTATATAATAATAAAAGAGCAATAATTAACTAGAAATTAGCTTTTATAGAGCGTCCAGGCCTTCTTGAAGATAACATCTCATTTTCCTTCACATTTCGAAATTAGTAATAAATTATGGATTTGCAAGTAGAGCTCTGATGATGACACAGATTATGTCAATTTTTTTCAGTATTCCAGCTACTTTTGAAAGTGTGCAATAATTTCAGGGAAGTCGGTGATTATTCTTGCAGATAAAACATTTGAAAAATCATTTGACTTTCTATTGCATTTTCAGTAACTCTGTTTTCCATACTCGCTTGAATTTCCGATAATTTTCAATCTCTAAGTGCTGCTAATAATTACTGAAAGTAAAAGACTCTTATCGAGGCACGTTTTATTTTTGTTTTCAATGATAATATCCCATTCATAAGGAAATTTCATGAAATATATAATACGGTAACGGTTGCGTAAAAGCAAACTTGAACGTTTAAAATAAATCTCAAACAACGCATATTAATACTTAGTTCTTCTTTATACAAAATTTAAAAAAATTTAAATCATCTGTCTTTCTATCAGATTCTTGTTTACATCCGCTGTACGATTTGTCGCATTAATAATAAGAACAATGCAACTCAATTGATTCCGAGAAGCTTATAATACATCTAATTTAACGAGTTCTCGATTGGCTGACTATCGTTACAGAAGCTTGCGCTCACTGCACTTCTAAGATTTTTTTTTTCACTGTCTGTAATCCAAAGAAGACATAAGTATATCAGTGTAACGCGACTATCCAGTCAATCATAAATATGCCTTACAGTTTATTTGATTTAATTACATTTTGCTTGATTTCATACCAGCTTCTTTGTAGAGCAAGGTTTTCATGTATTTACACATTTAGGTAAGTTTCAATCAAAATAGTAATTCAAATGGTTTTATTGTCGTAATGTTTTATTTTTATTTTCAGAAATCAAGTTTAGCCAGATGAAAAAAAAATTCAATTTCCTTCAATTCCGGAAATTGTCATGCTTAGATAATAGACAAAGGCAATTTAAATAAAATACGCTATTAGCAAATTCTCGTTAACTTTTTTCTCCTACTTTAACTTTTAAGATACTATAGAGAAAAGCTTAACCGCGGCCAAAGGAAGCGAGAGAGAGAGAGAATATCGAGACAATATCGGGCTTACGTAAGAAAATATAAAGTAACGCGAATTTTTCTTTATTACAACGAGGGGGAATTTCTTTTAATAATGGTGTCCCTCTTTCTATAGTATTGCCCGATGTTAAGGAGCTAATTGGGGTCCCGCCATACTTAAAATCATCAAGTGGGGGAGCAAGGATTGCTCAAATTAACGTCACGAAAGCGTTGGCGCGCAGTTACACTTTCGTTTCTTGTGTGCGCGCGCGCGCAACGCAATAGACCCCGTAGCGCGCGTCTCTATCCGTGAGACTCCTGTCGCAATGATGATTTCTATCTGGATTATACATTTTTTTTCTTCTATAAGTCAGGGATATTTCGTGCCTCTAATGAAAAGACCTTCCTTCTTTTCTGCGCAATTTTACGTTTGATTTTTTTACTCCCGTCATTCTAGCTTCTCTTGGATTTTTTAATGAGCACAAATAACGCAATTAGTTGAAATTCTACTACGGCTAGTTTCAAAGGAAAACAATAGAGATCGTGATGGGTAAGTAGGTAGCATTAAGAGAATTTGTACTACAGGCTTCAGTAGGTTTTCGAAAAAAAATTTACATTTTATTTTTACTTTTTATTTTTTCGCTTTACGACACGCACAAATTACTTGTGCTTACGTGCTCTCGACAAGTCTGTAATTACGATTTCACAGGGCTTTTAGTACCTATTATGAATTGGCAATTCGAAAGTCACGAAGAGTAGATAAACGAGAAATAGGTGTTAAAGATTATTATATAATACGCCAATTCAATACAAAAATAAAGTATTTAACTTGAAAAAAATATAACCTCTTTCTGTCTGCATGAATAAAATTCAATGGTTGCTTTCAAAAATATAGCTTTTCTCACATTTCAAGGCAGAAAAAATTATAAAAATAAAGTTGCATACGATTGTAAACAACTTAGAGAGGAACAATCCATTTATTATATTCATAACATGAAATTTTTTTATATTAAAGCTTTATTATTATTTGACTAGCGAATAAAACAATATTCCAAACTCAATAGTTAATACTTCGTAATATTGTTGCACAAAGTAAATACAATATGTCACTGAACCTAACAATAATGATATATATCTGCGAAATTGGAACAATGCAGTTAATTTTTTTTTCTCTCCATTGTTCTAAATGAGGCACGAACAAACTTTTTTCTTAAATATTACAATTTTTCTTGGAATCCATATAGCTTGGGATTTTCTTCAATTATGGAAAACATAAGAAAAAGATTTTATCGTAGATCCTGCAGATTGATATTTAAATATCCCGTGTAGAAATTTAATTACTTATGACTAATCCTTGAAAGTTTTTTAGGTCCTAACAAGACCCTAACCTGGACCTAATCATCTACCACTAGAATTATGTAAATGATGAGCAAAACAACTTGAAGTTTATTTTAACTTTTAATGCAAACGTAATTTTACAAAATATTTATTATGAGCAAATAAAACAGCCCTCAAAGTACTCATAGTAGTACCTAAAAAAAAAGTAAATTTCCATCGTATCATATTATAAAGCACAATCGAGCCATGCTGAAAAAATGGAGCATGAATAGCAAACACATACCTAGCTAGGTAATAAAAGGTAGGCAGCGCAGCTGGATTGTCGGGGAGCTGCTGCTCGCGCGCGTCAAGGTTTTGAATCGGCGGCGCGCGAGTGAGCCGAGCGAACGCAAGGAGGCATATATCCGCGAAGCGTGGTGCCGGGCATTGTGTGCCAGAAAGACAGAGAAAGACAGACAGACAGACGGCAAGAGAGAGGGCTTTATATATATAAAGACTCTGCGCGTTGCCTAAGTAAGTGGCTTATTTCCACGCTTTCGTGACTTTCCTGCCGCACTCCGCGCAGCCGTCTAGCACACGAATAAGAGAGCAAAACGAAGCGAGGTGTACGCGTGCCTCTAGTCTATACCGCGCTAAGCGCGTGCACGCACCGATCGAGAATTCTAATGCTTTGTTTTCTTCTTTTTTTTTCTTCTTTCTCGCGCTATAGAGCTACGAGGCTTCTTATCTTTTTTCCAATATCTTTGTTACATTTCTTTGCTTATTTTCAAACTTATTTAATCAACTTTGTTTATACTAAAAACAGTCCTTGGATAAATTCAAGCTCTTTTGTCTTGGAATCATCTTATTTCACGGAGACTATATTTAGTTTTATACTAATACTCAGAGTCATTAATTATAATTAAAGACTTTTTTCGTTAACCGTAAAAACTATTGATTATCAACAAATCATTGTTTTGACGAGTATAAACAAAAATTTCTGCAGACGCAGCAAAAGCTCGTGAACCCTTTAGAATAAAAGAAAAAGAAGAGAGAAAAAGTGGCGGCGATCAAACGTAGTTTTTGTACGGTGCGCACCTGCTAAATTTTCGAGTAGAAAAAAAGGGGGATGCGAATCCGATTAGCGAGCTAGACAACGGTTCTCCGTTCTTTTTCTCCTTTTATCCGAAACCATATTATCGCAGACACAAAGTCGCGCGCCAGCTTACACACTAGTCACATATATACACTTGGCTCCGTGCATGTAAGGCGGCTACTTGCGCGCCTCGATTTGCGCCGCGCGAAAATCACGTGCAGACCGCGCGGATTAGCTTGCTATAGCCCCTCGTATATGTGCAGTACATATATATATGCGCACAATGCATCGAACCAATTCCGCAGCCAGCGTATACATACACTTTACAGTATAACTCTAGCTGTGTGCGTGTGACTGTATGTTTGCACGAGCACGCAAATGCTACTACTTTCATCGATTGCACCTCGACCGCCCCCCGAGTCTAGGCCTCAAACGTCTCCAACTGTAAAGCTATATGAGTAGTCTAGAGCGAAGCTTCTGCTTTAAGCGGCTGACTGTTGTTTCTTTCGTCATTCGCTTTGCACGAGACTAATTATTATTCGTATTATTTCTTCTTATCAATTAAGCGTATCATGATGGAAAATTAAGGCTTTCATCATCGTTGAAAGTAACTGTGAAACAGATGGTGAAAATTGTTTTTTCAAATGAGAATATACGAATTAAGAAATATGAAAAATATTGCTAATATGTAGCATCAATTTAAACGAGAAATGTTTCTTTTCATTTCTTGCTGTACTACTTTTATGCTCATTTTTTTCATGACTCGAACAAAAAGGCCGCTTAGTAATTTACATAACTAATGTCATTTTGACCCGGCACATTTACAAAGTTCGCTATAACAAAGTCAGTTTTTTATTTTTTTATTTTTTTTTTAGAAAGAAAAAAAACTAAAAATTTTAAAACATTATTATAAAATACTCTGACTAAAAATTTGACAAAATATATGCCTGTATTCATGCAGCTAAACTAAAACCACACAATTCGCTTATCTTTAATTATTGGCTTTAGATAAGGCTAATCGTATTGATTTATGTTTGATACAGATACTTTATAAAATAAATGTCGCGTTTACGTGTTAATTTTTTACTGTCACCTTGACGAACGTTTAATATTTAGGATATTTTATAATTTTTAAACTTAAATTCTAAACGAGTAAATGTATTATACTTTATTTTTATTATCTTACAAATGTTAATTTGTGTATTAACATATGTCTGCATTATCGAAAAATAATCAACACGTCTTTGTTGCAGGAAGTTCAGAAATTGTAATAATAAAAATGTATAATATTATTTGCTCAATAGAATTGATAATAACAATGACAAAAAAACTTTTTGGAAAACGTCCAAGAGGTAAATTTGACCTGAGACTCTGCAGAAGTGGCGTTATTTTGAAAAAAGTTGCACAATTCTATTACAAGGTGTGACTTTTCGATTGTCATTGTTTCATAAGATTGTCCGTCCAGCGGAGCATTATCCTTAAAAGTTCAATTTTTTGCGCTTGCATAATGTAGCATGCATTATAGCAATACTCATACTCTCTTAACAAAGTCTTAATTAACATTGAAAAATAGCAATTTTTCGCAATTCGCACGCGCTAAATTATCAACGATCCGTAAAAAAAGTTTTCACTTTTATTACCCCGTAGCAATCATAATAACATTAGGATAATGAAACGTTCTGGCACGCGTGTACGTGTGCAGAGCAAAATCCAAAGTAATACGAGTATATTATTTTTGTGGCTATAGAAGCTGCAGGTTGAGCGTCCGTCCGCGAGCATAAAGAGGAAGAAAGATATAAGAGAGACGTTACGGGTAGAGTTTGTTATGTTTGCCTGGCCGAGACTTTCATTATTTTCTTTCCGATTCACTTTCCAGAACGAAGCTGCACTTTGCTCCGTGAATTACCTATTTTCGTTTTCTTCCCCACCCCGCGGCGGCCAGCGCAGAGGCAGCAAGTCGCCGGCTGCAAGTAGCCGTTTTATCAGACCGTTACAGAAACGAAAAGAGGATCGGACTGACGTTTCATTTATTATTATTTCTTTTCTTCTAATTGACAATGCATTTCAAATAGCTTTCTAGAGCAATAATTGGATATAACGTAAAAGCAAACATTGTTGCAATTAGTCGGCGCTCGAGAACAGATATATAGTTATACATTGTAAAAATAAATTATACCGTCGCGTGTATTTCTATTAGCGGGATTATTTATGGAAACAGTAACAATTTAGTTGAAAGGCATTAGTGAATTATTTTAGAAAAATAAAACTGATACTGTTCTTCTAATTACTAAAAATTTAATAACAATAATATAATTATTCTGCTGTTTGAGAAAGTACGTGAATATGCCGCTGTTGATGAATCAAGCGCGGTAAGTATATGTAATTTTAAAGAATTTCGTTGTCCAGATGTAAGTATATGTTGAAGAGAGAAGCTACTATTTTAGTAATTAGAGTAATAAGGGAGAAAAGAAGTATAGGGTCAGGGATGATTGCATAGAGAACAAGATTCGACTAACCTCAACTTTGCTGGCGTAGTTCTCAGCGAGGGCCTCGCTCTGCCTGGTGAGCTCCTGATTCCGCTCTAGGAGCGCCTTGCCCAGCTCGGCTGCCAGCACGAGATCGCGCTCGCGCTGCCTGAGCAGCTCGATCGGGTCCTCGGTGAGGTCCTCGATGCTCGAGCCTCGCGTCTGCAGGCTCGATATCATGTCCTCGAGGGCGTAGGGCTCGTAGTGGCCCTCCTTACGCGGCAGCATCTTGCGCGTTCTTACTCTTTTGGCCGACGTTTTCGATTGATCGGAAAAGAGCTCGCCTACGATAGCCGAGCCCTGCCGTTAGCTGCCGTTGGCTTCGATTCGCTCTTCCTCGCGCCGATGCTGATGCAGCCTACTCCTCGTCTCGTCACGCTGGCTCTTCTGCGCGCCCTGTGCCGGACGACGCGTCGTAACATAACGGCTTGCCATCTGCAGCCTGCCTTCGCTCTAAGAGATCAAAGGCCGCCACCACCCGACCCTCCTCCTCTCTTATACCCTCTGAAAATCGAAAAGCAAAAAACTATTTTTATTACCACTATAAGTACTAAACTAATTATATATCAAAAGTTTTATTACACTCCAACTAGACATCATCAAGTTCTAACCAAATTCATCTTACTTTAAATACTTTTTCCCAAATATCCTCAAAATTCTAATCATTTTTTTAAGACCATTTACACGGAGTAGATTAAATATCATTTTTTGAAAATCATTAAAATAATTGATGTTTTGTTATAGAAATTAAATAAAATAAAATTTTAATAAATCTTTAAGACTTTTGTTTTTAAAAGCTCTAAGGTTTTTTTTCCAAGCACCCTTAGCTCAGAATCACGTTTTTTCCAAGTAATCTTAAATAAAAGCCACAGATCAACGCGAAACTGGGTCATTCTATAGGCGGAAAAGATGTAAGTACGGCAAGAAAATCTTCATTTACTGCATAAAAAAGGTCATAGACTCTTAGGAAGTGCCGCAGTTATAACTCAAAATAAATAGGTTATTATAACGTATTCGATTTTTCATTAGATAAGTTAGTGTTAAAAAATCAAATCTTATAGTAAATAAATACATTCATGCATAGAGTACTTAAAAGAAATAATAGAAATTGACTAATTGCGGTATTTATACTGATAGCACCCTTATAGTAATCGAAATTTGGATGCGAGGTTATTTGGGCATCAGTGAAGCCATCATTTAGTTTAAAGCACTCGATTATTATAATTGAATTTGAATATAAAAAAGTGTTGAATTCAGCAAAGCATAATATAATATTATTATTAAAGATTAAAAAATTAGTAGGTCAATTAGCAGAGATGTTCACGTATATATAAACATTATAAGATTAAAGCAAAAAGAATAAACATGCGGTAAACGGCTCATTGAATTTGAATTAAAGACATCTAGGAATAATGAGAAAATGGTGTAAGCGCGGAGGTGCAGCTTGCGCATGCTGATGAGAGTCGTGCGCCGCAGGGAGAGCTATATAGCTGTAGGGAAATCGAGCAAGTTGCGATTAAGAGCGTCTGGACCGCTCTATAGAAATTCGCTCGATCAACACTCTGCTGTGTTGCGCAACGCTACTTAAAGCGCCGAGTTCGCTCTCACTAAAGCCTCAGGCGACACGATTTGGCCCCAGCAACACCCTATAGCTATCACTAGTCGCTGATTTAATATATTATCTCGCTATCGGTATATAATATCGATTTCAAGAATATGTTTTACTTACATTCTTGCGCTAATTTTCAATTAAAATTGTATGAAAATCATGAAATTATAGAATTTGAATAAGTATTAATATTTTTTTTTTATTTTTCGTTAGTAAGTAGAATTGAAATCTTATAGTTGAATATTTAGACAGAGATTGAAGTAGCAGCAGGTGTATTTCTCGTTAATCGTGTAATCGCGAATATTAGGAAACGAGGTTCGATGGCCGTGCAACTAACAATTATTTACAGTCTGCAGTTCTTGTGTGCAAAATGACTCATTATTTATTTATTTTTAGTTAGCGAGGCAAGCAAGTGCAGCAAAGATGTTGAGTAAGATGCCGAAATGCAACGCTGATTTCATGTTTGTTTGAGAGACCTATAAGCATACATTTCTTTGAACTTCTTAACATTGCAAACACTTCATTTTATCAAATTATAGGTAGGTACACAGGTCTGGTACCTATCATTTTATTACAGACATGCGAATCTTTATTATGCTTAATATGCCAATTTATAGACAATTTAATATTTTTACTTACTAACAGTGAAAAGTGTGAGCGAGTAGCGATTGAAAATTAAATGGAACGTCTTTTCCATAGGCCAAATAATTATTTGGTCTATTCCTCAATCTCTCGCAGGATTCTTCAATTCTATTGATTAAGAGATCTGCGCCAATTCGCGTCTGTAGTTTGCAATACATTTGTTATACATTTTCGCGTTTGCGAGTGAAACGCGATAAGCGAAATTTTTCACGACTGGAGATTATGAATGGGCCCACGTACGATAGTAGAAATACAAAAAGGCAACTACAAGCTTAGACGCGCATTTTGTGCAACGAGTGCATCGGCGTGCAGTAGAAATTAAGGGGAGGCGCAACATAAATATTTATCAGCCTCTCAAAAATAGCCGGCGTATGCGCGCCTCTTATTACGTCTATCGAAAACCTATCCCCCGTTCGGATACGAGATGCTTGTTGAGCTTTATCTCTAGATAAATGCAACCTCTGCGTCACGCTTGATGATGATGAATTATTTTCGTGGTGTAAGCCATGTGCTTGAGAGACGTATCGAACCCTACGTTATATAGATACGAAAGAGGCGTCACAGAAAGGGAATAGATACGAACGTGTCGAGTATATAACGGGGCTAACGGCCTTTTCATTTGATTAGAGTAAAGGGAAAACATCGCCCTCGGTTTACACCGCGGCTGGGTATATAAGTACGTATTCACGCAGCCAAGTCGTGACTCGAACGTTATAGGAACACTTTTTTTTCTTTAGAAACTGATTAGGGAAAGATCTCGGAGGTGCATTTGCTCACTTAAAAATGGCATCTTTTTTTGGAAACATGTAATGCATTAAGTTTTAACGATTAGTAAAATAATTCTCTGATAACAGTATGTACATTATAAATTTTAAGGAAAAGTTGAATTTACATTGTGGCGAGATATTTTTATCAGTTTAACTTATTAATTACGATAAAAAGAACAAAGTAAGTTCACTTAACATTTATGAAAGCACTGACAACTACTCGATTATTGGAAAAATGATTAACTGTGAAAATTGAACTTTTAACAGTGACCTTCCGACAAAGTACATCAATATGGAAATCGTGCAAGTTCAATGGCGGCGACGAGGTGAAACAAGGGTGGGAGTCGTTTGTGGGCTCATTAGTGGAAAACGACAGCGATGACTGCATATGAACATCGCTGTATAGGTATGTGTGTGTATGCTCAGTTGTGTGAACCGGAATCAAGATATATATAGCTATGCACGTAGTCGCGCGTATATGTACTACTCGTCGATTGAACAAGGTACGCATGACTAGCAGCTGTATTACGATAATGTTACGTCGGTTATGCTTTCGCTCATTGTCTTGGCCGTTAGGGCGCGTATATTCCTACGCATAAGCTGTTTTTTTTATGAAATTTTTGCCAGACGTCTATAAATGCGATCAATGAGATCTATGCTACTCGAATCATTCATTTTCCACATTCTCTCAGTTTTTTCGTCTCAATATCTTCGATTTGTCCCCATGAGCGAGATCACCGTAAAAGTTTTGTCATGTTAACCGTATGCTGGAGGGTAATAATCATATTTGCAACCTGTTAAGTTACTGTTACTGTATATCTAGAAAAGATGTTTCATTTTAAGAATAACTAAGGAATCTTTAAATCTACTTGATCAATAAAGAGAGAAAACAATAATTTGTCCCTAATACTTTTTTACTATACTATATTTTTTTAATTGATACCGATTAACTACTTATAAAACAAAAATATAAATTTATTGAAAATAGTGCGGATGATTTATTCAACTTTAGTGACGTCAACCGTAGAATTAAGCTAATGACGTTTACAACTCTTTGAAAGGTAAAGAAAAACTAACTATTAAGAGTAAAAGATAAGAAGCATACAGATATAAGTAGCTTGCTAATTATCCTATAATTGCGCGTATTATTAACGAGAAAGTATAGTAGATGATTAATTTAAAATTTAAATTATTTCTAAAACGTAAAGCAATATATTTTCCGAAAAAATAAAAAATTCCTTTCAACATGAGTCATAAAATTTAATACCGATGATATGCTTGTAAAAGAATTAGAGAAACAGTGCAATTACCTTTCCTTATCGCAAGTTATAAGTTCTGCACACGTTTCGATGAGTCACACGATGCAATATTTATACACATACACACGAATTCGATTTACACGTTTCCGCAAAGAAAATCGTATATAAATTTACAAAAAAAATAAGCAAAGCGTTAGCCAAATGATCAACTAATTAGTCGCAAAATTTAAAGAGGAAAATAATAAATATCACTCGCGCATCTCGAACGCATGAGATAAGCGGTCTTCCGAGAAAAACACGTTAATTTGACGATCCGCCAACATACAACAGGTAAGTGCGTACTATAAGCTTCCTGAACGCTCGCACCAAAAATTCCATCGCTTCCGTGCGCAGGCGTTTTTACCACGGCTCGCGTGTTCCGGTAGGATCTATAAGTACACATACATCCTAGATCGAAGGCAAAAAAGTCGCGCGTGCGTGCAGAGAAGCAAACGAATTCTCTCTGTTGTTTTTTTACCCGTAAAACGTAGCACGGCCTACTTATAGCTGCCGTCTGAGCGTTAAAATTCGATCGAGCCAACAATTATGCGCGGCTGCGAGCTCGAGTTTTGTTTTGTTTTCGGGGGACTTGCCTTGGCTTTTCCGGTCTGAATGTAGAGTAGGGGAGCAGGTACCAGCGATTCTATCCCTATATACTTGTACTCTCTAGTGCGTGAGCTGAATTTTAATGGAGACTGATTTTACATCTTTTTTATATACTCTCTCGTTATGTATATGCGTGTTTCTTTGAAATTTTTTACTTTACTGAATTAATTTTCCTTATGTCATTGAGATAGTGCCGTAGTCAAGTTCAATGATGCCGAGGCGTAAAGTTTCACACGATTTAAGTGAATGAAATTACTTATCACATTAATACATACTAAATTTTCACCTTTTTTCTTAATATATTAAAACAAGTTTAAGTTATGCCTTATTAAAACCTTTATCAAAACTTACAACTTATCAGCTTAATGGAAAAACTCCTAATCAGATAATTTTGTGCTCCTGAATGTTATCGCGGGCTTTAGTAAATTTAGTATAGAAATATTAAACATTTGAAGCTTTCTATCTAATACAAATAGACTTAAGCAAATGTTAAAAATGTTTTGTATTTTGTTCGAAATTGAAAAAATATGATAAAGTTTTAATCTTTGTATTCGTAGAATCTTCTATACCTCCGCAAAACAAATGTGTCTGTCAATATAGATTTATTAAAAAATATCACGCAAATTAAACCTGTGCAATCTTTGTGTCTGGCTGACTTGTCGTTAAAAAATAATATTCCGATATCTGTTTAATATTAAACATAATTATTCTGTTAGTCAGCATTATATTAGGAATAACAGGTTTCCCTCCGAACATATTTTAGATTCCCCACCAACAAGCAAGCTGTATATTAACGTACTCAGTGGCTTGCCGCGCACAACGTTAAATTCCTCTTAAAAACGCAAGCAAAATTACATTTCTTTTAGCGTATATATAGCTGCTGCAGACGATTAAAGTGAAGCTCCATGCGTGGAGAATTTGCGCGCAATTAACTATTCTGCTATACATGTATGCCCTGTGCTGAAAAAACGGCTAGTGCCTTCGCGAACTCAATACCTGATCGAAACCTAATTTCTAACCGGTTACTACGAAAACAATTACCTTATTAATCTACATAAAAATTGAACGTTTACTAATTATACTTTTCAAATAGTTAATAAAAAGTGATACCGATGTTTCTTTTCTCGACATATAAGAATCGTGAAAATGAAATCTTCATTCGTTTGCAAAAACTTTATTGTTCTGCATTAATAAACTTTCTTGCTAATTGAAGTGTTCGCGTATTCTTTTAATAGAAACAGATTAATCAACAGTATGAGTTTAAACATACAAATCGAAATAGCGATGAGAACGAGATTATTGCGCGATGAGAGAGGAAAAGCATTAAAGCAGCCGCAGGTAAATGTAAATTAATTTGATGAATCATCAAAAGAGCCTTTTTTCGCTTTGATGTGAAACTCTGAAAGTCATTAGAAGCAGATCCTCGTTATTTACCTTTACGAATTGCGCTATCCGTTTGCGTTGGGGGGCAGAGTGTATTGCAGGATCCCGCTCTAGTTGCTCGTCATCGGCGCAACATCCTGGACTCTAGGAGGAGCGAACGGTATTCGCGGTATACACAGCAACAACTAAGTATATAGAAAAGAAAGCGAAAAAACTCGGTCACGATCTCTCACGTGCTCGCGCGTACTTCCTATATCGGCCAAAGTACGCGCTGCATCACTTGTTGATCTTCCTATCATATGCGGGGCGCTGCTTGGCTAGCCGCAGATAAAGACACTGCAGCTCACCTGCTCACCGCAAAACAACGCGCGCACTACTTGAGATCTACTTATACTGTTTAAAAACTAGCTCGCGCACTGCGCGCGGCAAAAAGCACAAACAAACTCTCGGACCTTTTACTTTCGTTCAAGAGCCGAAACTGTTATCGGGCTCGCGCTGTTTAGAAAAAAGGCATAACGGAGCACTCTCTCGCTTTCTTCCTTCCTTCCTTTTTGCTGCAGCCGACAAGAAGAGCTGCTGTTGTCGCTCTGCTCCAGGACGACAAAAGCGCTGGTCAGAATAGCCGATAGGTGCCGGCAAAGCGTCGATCGCTGCGAAAGAACTCGCAGAGCAGGGGCAGCTGGACGTTGCTGCTGGCGCGTCGTCGCCTCCTTGGCCAGGGCAGGCTGGCTGCGAGAAGCCTGCGGCACCAGCTGGCCAACGTGCTAGTTCTAGCGCTGCAGTGGCGTCGTCGGCTAGAGTAGCCGCGCTCACCGCCGCCCGGCCGATTAATCTTGGCGAAGCTGGCTTCGGACCTCCTGGGGGTGGTCCTCTGGATCTTGGTATGCTGCTGCTCTGCCCTCTGCGTAACTAGCTAGCGGGCCTTTTCTCGAACCTCGGCACCGCTGCAGTCGAAAGAGCCTCGGCCCCGCGGCCGCCTCTTCATCGATTTTCCTCGGCGCACTAGCTATAGAGAGAGCCGAGCGCTTGGCGCACACTTTTCACACTGCGGAAAGCTGCACTGCTGACGTAGCTGTTTTTCTCTGAGCAACAATCTTATCGTTGACTATCTGAAGCGATAAGTATAGGAACGAGCGATAACGAGAAGAGATTAGACGCGGTAAAGTGAGCGAGAGAGCGAGTTGGAGGGAGCGGAGGAGGAACGAGGGCGAGCGCACGACGCGACGGTCGGCCAGGTACTGAAAGAGCGGAGAGCGCCGCGCTGCACGATAGTCCGTGCTCCGAGCTCCGACTATAGCCAACTGCCTGCCGGCTGGTATATACGCTACCGCGCGCGCGACTGGCGCGGTATATACGCTGCGGTAATGGAAGCAGCCAGCTACACTATGGATATATACCTATATATATTCGAGTTCTCGCTATATTCTCTCTCGCGCCCGCGCCAGAGGGAAATATCACGAGAGAGAGGAGGGGAGAGGGTTTCTTTGTCGCGCGAGTTCAACAGGAGTGCAGCGGAGTATGAGTCAGACTGCAGCGGCGGCAGCAGGAAAAAAGGATAAATCGCGGCAGTCGTGCAAGTGTGATGAACTTTGCTCAGCAGGAAAGGACGGCTCTCTCGCCGCTTGTGTTTACCTTTCTTTACTACAGAGAAGCTGCGGCTGTTTCCTTCGTTATTGCTTGCAATTATGCTTTTCAAGTCTAATTTGTTATCAGAGATTGATTAGTTGCTCCTGATGGACTGTTGGATGAAAGAATTGATAATTATAAACCATTAAAATCTAATTGAAAAGGTCGATTTATTATAAAAATTTTAATTTTAACAATTTCATTTGGCTTTTTAAACGTTTTTTCGCAATTTCTACACTACATTTTCAAATTCATAGTAATTTTCTGTTGATGAATACGATTTTTTTTACAAGTTGATTATATCATTTTTAATATATTAAAAAGCACTTTATTTAGTTCACTCTGCGAGTATTATTTTTCAACCCTCATTAAATGTATATAAAAAGCTAAATACAATAAGATTAAACCTATTTGATACTAATTGTTTTTTAAACCTACATACAGATTGTAAATTACTGCTGCTGATGTAACTTATTTAAAAACTTTTGTATCATAAAATAACGTTTTTTTTATCGTAACGATTAACAGAGTGCAATTAATACGTACACAGGTAGATAGGTTTAATTATTTATGCACCGCGAACAGCTCACAGTAATGTTTACTTTACGATAAAAGTTTGCACATTTAATCTTACCTGCGCACTGTCTCGTGACGTAAGAACTGATTAGAAAAGTTTATTTTTTCCGGGTTCATAGCTAGGTCATTAAAAAAAAGTTTTTGATTTTACCGTTATAATGCATTTACGAAGGTCATATTTATTCTTCTATACTAAATTTTAAATTTATAAAGTTGTTAATTATTATAATTTTTTTATAAGTAAGTATTAGTAATTGATTGAAGAGCGATTTTATTTTGTAAATAATAAATATTTAAACTTTTTTTTATATTAGTTTTCAATGGCAATGAAAAGCAAGCCATAAAAATAAGCTAGAAATACTCGCAAAGTGATAAAAAAATGAATCAGTTAACAAGTTGAAGGAGAAAAAGCATTCGCTAGTGTAAGTATATAGTTAGCTGTTGTTCTGGAGAGATAAACGAACGGCCTTGCCCTAGAGGATAAAAACATCCTCGAGCAGTGCGTCGGTATTTATTGCATATCTGCTCTGGGTAGCTATATGTATGTAGGTACGCAAAGTTGTTTACGGCGAAGGTTGGCGCGCTGCAGGCTCGAATGTACTTAGATACTGCGCCGCGATCGCGGATCTCGCGTGTCTCGTCAGTCGAGCGCGCGCAACCTGAGAATTTACACGAGCTCAACATAGACACGCACATATTTATATATATACATTATATATCTATCTTATCCATTGCAGTCTCCTAGTCCACCTATCTATGTGCATTTCAGCTTCAATCTTTTTTTTAATAAAGAGAATTTTCTGACCTTTAACTTTTTCGTATTTTCGATTAAAAACTTGGACCTTTCTGAAAACAAATATCTTGATTATCCCAGATAGTTTTAATTGATTCGAAAGAATGTACTCTATCTGATTTTATGTACGCAGATATACTTATTCAGCGACGAATGCTTCTTCAAACTAAATATTTACTTATACCAAAAGTGAAACATTCTACATCTTCTTCCTCGTGTCCACTCATTTCTTTATTATTACGCCCGCAGTTTATATATACATTCAATCGTCACGGAAAACCAAGAGCCGATGAAGCGATAGCACTTAAAGTTTATAAATTATCATCACGTTCGATTTTTTTTATTTCAATCAATTGAACAAAGTTCTCTTCTATTAATTTAGTTTAGTGATAACAAATATGAAGGTGACTGGTAACAAATAGGAGATGAAGTAGTTTCACTTTGTTTAAATTAGCATTACTGCGAGAAATAACTAAAATTAATATTCTATCTAAAAGCAGCAATAACAACAAAATCCCCCAACTGATTGCGTGGAAGTAAAGAAAAAAAGTACGTATATAATGAGCGAGAGCAACCGCAAGTGGTATATTGTCGCAAGCGCAGCTCGGTCGCGGTATGTCGCGATTTTCATTGTTATTATTATCTTTGGGCCAGCGCGGCGGTCGTCCCTCGCTTAGCTCGCGTCTCTTTGTATAGTCTTATTTTTTGCATTACCCGAGGCTTATTTTTGGAATGCCTAAGAGAGCTGCTCGCGCGCTATACTGTCACCATGGCTACGCTCATGGTTAACGATCAAGCCGGAACCTTGGCAACGGCTCGGCGCACTCCGAAAATGAAAAAAGAAAAAAAATGGAGAGAATGCTTATAATGTAGGTGTAAATTTCAAATATTCAGGCTGAATGGCATCGTCAATCGAGAGGGCCAGCCCCGCATCCGATTGCTATAATGCTAGGATAGAGATCAGCTGCTACTCTTATTTTTCCAGCTAGACGCGGTGCTACGGAAATACGCGCGCAGGCAGAGGCCGCAGCTGTCAAGAGGTGCAGTCTGCAGCTCGCAGCTGTTGGTATAGTGGCCGCTCGCGCGATTCTCGAGTGCGCAGTGCGCGCGCGAGCGGCACGCGCCGAGTGCCGACTTTTTGGAGGCTATAGCGCGCTAGGGTATGGCGGAAGAGGAAGCCCTTTGCTGGCGGCGGTGGCGGCTGCAAGGGCCTTTTATCTTGCTCCGGCAGAATAGGTCGAATCGACCGGGAATACCAGGAACAACGGCATCTCCTGCAACTGCCCTTCCTCTTGCTCTTTAGGAGAAAGGAGTAATCGCGTCAGGCGTCTCGGTTCCCTTGGGGATCTTTTTTTGGATTTACACCAGGTGATACGATTTTCGGAGCGCCTCGCTCTCTTATTCTTCTTCTTCTTCTTCTTCTTATCATTATTACTCTGAAATATCTGAATAAATGTTCGATCAATGGATTTTCTTATTTCTAAAAAATTTGCACTCCAATTTTTTAGGCTATATTTACACTGACATATCTGTATTTGTAAGGTTGCTCTTTCAATTCGAAAATAATTAATAAATATAAATTAATTATTGAAAATGAATTTTATCATATACTAAAATTTTATTTAATATAGACAATAACAAATTTTTTTTTGTTAATCTTAAAAAAATAATGCGTTTATAAAATGTCGGTCTTTTTTTCCAAATTATATAATTACATTAAAAGAGTAAGTAAATATAAAAACAGAAAAATTAAATTTAAGCTCCCTCGCAGAAATGAGAAATTCTCGAATTGATGAGAGGCCGTGACGGGGACTGAAAAAAAGAGAGTTGCGCAACAGTTGTTCTCGCATCTGTTGAGTGGTAGACAATAAGGAAGAAAATGAAAACGAAAATGAGAATGAAAATGAAAAAAGGTAGAGAAAAAGAAAGAAATAAATAAGAAAACGTGGTGTGTTGCAGGAGCAGAAAATAAATAACCGGCCTCAAGATGATGAGCAGAGAGCAGCCCAAGCAGGACGAGTTCGAGCTGGAGACGATGGCGGAGGCCGAGCTGTCCCGGCTGAAGCGCCAGTACCGGATAATGGAAAACGACCGGCTGGCCTACGCCGAGGAGGCCCGCAACCAGCTGCGCAACCAGCACAACATAATCGACAAGCTGGAGCACGAGAAGGCCGAGCTCGTCCTGGCCATAAAAGCCGCCAAGTCGCCTAACAATCTGCGCAAGGATGAGCTCATGACGAGCGAGCTGAAAGCCCTGCTCGACAAGAGGAGCGACTTTGTCGAGCAGATCAAGCGGGAGAGGCAGCAGCTCGACGAGATGAACGAGCAGATACTCAAAGTACAAACTATTAATTAACAAATTAAAAAGCAAGAATTTGTGAACAAAGTTTAGTAATTCACTGCTTGTCCTGGTACACAGTTGTCGAAGGAGGTGCACCTGCTGCGTGGCAGGGTTCGCTCGGAGCTCCAGCAGAATGTGTCCTTCAAAAAGAACGAGAGGCAGATCTACATCCTGGAGAACCGGCTGGAGGTGGCGACAAAAAGGTTCAACGTCCTCGTCACCGACAACTCGAAGCTGCGTAAAGAAATCGACGATCTGCTCATGGAGCGCGCCCAGTTTAACGTCCTCTGGGCCAAGCTCAACAGCCAGCTCAACACCGGCAAGGGCGTAATCAGCGACCTCATCGAACAGGCGACCATTGCTTTCAATCAGCGGGACGAGGAGCTTAATAAAATTAACGCGCTCAAAGAAAGGTATGCGCGCCAATTACAACAATTAATAATTTTCAATTTACAATACAATCTTATATATTGAAATAAAATAAACTAATGTATGAAACTATGCAGAGGCTTGAGAGACTTGAAAAATCACACTTCGGAAATGTGCGAGATGCAGCGAACTATCGACAATGAAATGAAGCTTCAAGAATTTCTTGGCGTAAAGGGCCAGCTGAGAGAAATGAACGATCTGAATGCGAAAAAGGAGGCGGAAAAACAGGCCAAGCGCGAAGATATGCGCAACAAAATAGCAATGTACAATCAGATTTTGACCCTCGTTAAGCAGTTTACTGGTAATGCTAGATTCATTTTCCTTATACTTATTATGGAGCGAATTAAAAAGATCGTAGTTGTAACAATATTGTGTTGCTTGTTATTTAGGCGAAGAAGAGATCGACAAGTTAACTGCCCAATTTTTGAAGCAGGAAGAAGAAAACTTTGCGCTATTTAGCTATGTGAATGAATTGAACGACGAACTGGAGGGGCTTCAGACTCGCGTAGTTGAGTTGCGATCGGCGATAGACGAAGCTCGGGCATTAAACGTTCGTCGAGGTCAACGTCAGGCTGAAACCTTAGAGTCAATCGCTCGGGACCTAGAAGCTCAGACTGAACTCGCCAATACCGCCGAAAACAAATTGACCGAGGTCCTTTATCCTCTTAACATTTATTATTATATTTTCCTTTTACATTTTATTATTAACTCATTAATTATTTACAATATTTTATAACTTTTGATATATTTTCATAATTAACATCATAATATAAAATCAAAAGTAATTAATTTCAGGTGAAAATGATTTCTGGTAGAAATAAATCTTAAGGTCTTAGTTATTTATTGCATACGAGCATTTTGTAAGAAATTGGATTTACAAATTGGAGTAATCTCAGATATAAAAGTTAATTGAAATAAGTTATTATATCACAAAGAACCAGAGAAATAAACAAAGTACAAGATGGATAGCTAGATATAGTAGCTTGTGTTACTTTTACATCTGTGCACATATATCTACTTCTTTTTTTTCTCTCTTATTAGTACGAAGAAATATATAATATTAAAAAGAGCCGTAAAAGCATCAGTTTTTTAGAACTATACATCTGCAGTCGCTGAGATAAGCCTAGCCATAAAATAGACTCTTTATGCCGTTCTAATGTATTAACACGCTGTACACATATTTCTAGATACATATTTCATTTCTCTCATTATACTTTTCAAGTTTTTGTTATATACATGTATATTTTATCAGGTTGAATAACTTAAGAAAATTTAGTAATAAAGTAGCGTAAAGCCGTTGAGAATTTAAATAAAACTTTTTAGTTACATATAGTTGATTGTAATTGATTTTTCAGACGAACGATGTGATAGAAAAACTGCTGCGCGGAATCGAGAATCTCTTCCAGTCGATACGCTGCGACAATTCGCCAATCCTAGAGCTCCTCGGTGACAACAGCCAGGTGACCATGAACAACGTGATGCTGTACCTAGGCATAATCGAGAAACGGCTTACCGACATGATGAACAAGATGCACTGGATCGATCGGGTGCGCAAGCAGGAACCACGTCTCGATGAAGATAAGAAGCCAAAGCTTCGGGTTCCCCCGCTCTCCGGTATCGCGCCCACCCAGCCCTGTCCCCTGTAAGTACCTACCTCCCTGCCTCCTTCCTTCTCCCCGTATACATATCCTACCACTTATACTTGCGCATGTATATCACTCTATATATATACTTTCTCCCGCTTCCTACGCAAGCGCATCCGATACTTTACTTTCGCAGCAGCGGAAGTACTTTGCAGTGCGACGTATGTTATTTCACGCAATTGCCATCTCGATGTATACTTGCTCGGCTGGCTTTTTGTTTTCTTTTCTACTTTTTTATTATAGCCTATTGCGTAATTAATACTTTTCCTTTGATATAATGGTTATAGATCGAGTGTATATTCTACTGATAAGATTGAATATCGGATGTGTATATTTTTTTATTTTTATCTATACTGTGCTGTATTTAAAATACTTTGAATTATGTCACAAGTGCTTTTAATATGATGAATTAGCTGCGCTAATCAACATTATAATATTTAAGTTTTATATTTTAGTTTATATTTTTTAAATATAAAAACTTTAGTAACATTTTTTAATATTGATATATCATTTAAAAGAGAAGGAGGGCTTTATATGTACAATCAGTCTATAATATTTGTTGAGTATATATATTTATAACAAAAAGTAATTTTTAGAAGTGCTTTAGATTAAAAACTGTGAAGAAGCTTTTTTTTTTTAGTTTAAATATTTTAATTTTAACTTTCATACAAACCTAAAGAAAGATTACGGTACTTGAATTTTTTTAAATATTTTAAAAACGTATTTTAAAAATATTGAAAACTCGTATATTCAATGTACATAATGAATCGTTATAAGCTTTGTAATATCTGCGTATAATGAAATTTCGTTGAAGCAATTAAATTCTATTATACATATTAATACACAAAATAGAATTCAAATGTTTATGCATACCTATTTTATTAAAAAAAAAAAACATTTAATTTAGAATTACACATATAGTTAAGTGAAAGTGAAAAATTAGTATCTTGTAAAAATGCCAATTTACTTAATTATAATAATTATTTCAAAGATGTGTGGAAAAAGAGGAAATGCAAAATGTGTCTGAAGGCTTGGAAGCTCCGCTAACTCTTGAAGAAGTGAAAGAGAAATTACAAAAACGTCTCGAACACGATCATTCGCAACTGTTGCACAATGTTTCCGGGTGTCATTTGCCTGCTTCACGAAAAATTATTCAAAAGCGATACCAGTGATTATTGTATATATGCAATTGGCAGTATCATTTGTTATTTTACATGTGAAACGTTTAGATTTTTATTTTTATTGTTGTATTGTTTACAATTTACAATGTTGTGTTTTGAAATACATTTTTTTGATAAAAATAATGTTAATCTTTTATTATAATAATAAATATAAAACATGTTTGAAAGTGAGTATGTGATTTTTCAATTTACCTAGTTATTTTAAAACAAAAATTTAACCTTATAGACTTCGTGAAAAAATGAAAAAAGCTACAGGTACAAAGAAACAAAAAAAGCAGCAGACTATTAGTTTTTTTTCCAGCTGCGCGACTCATCAACCGTACTACTTCTAAAGCTGCTTCTGGTCTCGTCGCGCTTCGGTCCTGACGCAGGTACAGATTCCTGGTCATCTCGGGCATGCAGGTTCTCGTTCGCCCTGACTTTATCGCGTTCCTCCTTGGACGCTTTGCGCTTGGCAGCGCGTACAATTTTACCAAGCTCGAGGATCGTACGCTTAACGTTGAGCAGCTGCTGCTCGAGCTCATCGCGCTTCGCCTCCACTGGCACGCCCTTGCGGTAGCAGATCTGTCGGTAGAGGTTCCAGATGCAAGAGCGCACCTGAAATTTTTAAACGCCTGAATAATATGCTTTTTTAATTTAATCGAAAGCTTATAAAATACGCGAAAAAGAAATTAATTGTGATAATTGCGAGTGCGGAAATTGAAAAAGTACCTGTGATTCTTCGAGTTCTTTGCGCGTGGCTACCTCTTTGATGCGCGCTACCACCGACTCCCAGTGCAGCACTTTGGCTCGCGCGCGAGCGTGTCTACTTTGCAGTTGAGCTAGCCGGCTGTTTAGATCCATGAGGCTCTGTGATTTCTCCTCTGTCATTTTGTGCTAGAATTAGATAGAATTAATAATAGTAAATTAATTTTAAATATTAATAAGAACTGTACCAGCTGAGCACTAGTGTCTTCCAAAGTATGAAGGCTTTCGTCCTGATATTCGACAAGCGATGCCCTTGCGGCAAGTAGTGTCTCGTAACGGTTGAATATTTCAGCAATATTATTAAACTCCTTGGTATCAAGGATTGTTTCGAGGTAGTGCTGGAACGGCTTGTACTTTTCGACGCTGCTGTGCATTTTATCGCGCACTTTCTCAATATACTCCAAATTCTTTTCCAATTCGCCAATCTGCAAAAAACAATAAAACAAGCTATTTTCTAAAATTGCACATAATAATAAGCAGAGGCAAGAATAGATATACGTAAAGTAAAGGATACCTCAGCCTCTCGAATCTTTTGCCTGTCCTTTTCGTCGCGTATCTTGCGCTCGGCGCGATCGCGCTTCTCCCGGTTCTCCCTGACGAACTCGTCGAACTTGAGGAAGGAGCGTCGCAGCAGCCTCTCCTTGTCGCGCAGCTCGCGCCACTGCTGGTTGCCGACGGCCCGGCGCGCCTGGTACTCGCTGCGCTTTGCGTTTAGATCGGCGTCGGCCGACAGTAGCTCGCGTCTCACCCTCATCAGCTCGATTATTGGCTCTCCCTTTACTATGTCCCATTCTGGATAATGCCTGTTGACGCCAGCCAATTAATCATTAGCTACGCAATCGATCATCAATCAGACAACTAAATTTACCTGTTTATTATTTATACGCTTGAAACATTATTATTTTACTGTCAGTGTTTATAAAATTTTGCATTCTAAGAATAATTAGTTCAGAAAGAAAATGTAAATCGAATGGGCGAAGCAAGTGAGATTTTTGTATTTGCGGCCACTGTTGGGCCTGAAAAAATCCCCAGGAATATTGCGAATTTCAAGAGAGCCAAATTCCTAAGGAACAATCCGCAGCAGTTGGCAGCTCTGACTAAAGTCGCGCGTGGCGCCAAGACGATGCATTCAATTCGCGGCGTTCTCGTGTTTTTTCCCGGTATCAGTGGAAGTTAGAAGCGTAGCAGCAGCGCAGCGGCAAGATCGCCGGCAAGCTCAGACTGTATACATAGATACACAAAGTCCAAAAGCAAGCAAGAGAAACGATCGGAGCGTTCCAGGAAATCGGACTTCATTTTTGCACACAGAGCATCTAGGCATATCAAGTCAGCCAAGTATTATTACTACTTGGGTTGCTGCGGCAGTGCCGAGCTGGCGATCAAGTTTTCTATCAAAATCAATGTGGGTCCAACAGACAATGAGCAGTCGGCAACTCTGGCGGATGCGCGAGCAGAGCTTCCAGAGAATCAAAGAGGCGATCAGCGAGAAAGAGCAGGAGATCGAGCGCGAAATCATGAGCCAGTCCAGCAGCATCCAGCTCAGCCAGGACGACGAAAGGTCCGATGGTTCTTCTGCTCCTGTCGCAGCTATCGCTGCCGCAGACGCAGACGCTGTTGCTGCTATTCCCGAAGATCTACAACTGCCGCGCCGTAACAACAGAGTTAAGCGACGAGGTAACGGATTTTTTTACCGCCTTTCTATTCGCTAATTCTATTTGCCTTAAGCTTTTTTCTCATTTATTATCTGACACAATTATCTGAATTGACAAATTTTCTACTTTAACTTCTCAAAACGTTTCAGTTGCAATACTAATACATTGTATTTACTTTATTTTTAGTCCACTATTTTATTGACTTTATATGATGTATATAAACGTAGTAGTAAACAAAGAGATACTTTTTTTTAAAATCATCATTTTTAACACTTACTTCTTGTTACATTTTTATTTTGTTACTTGTTACTTTATCATCATAATAATCGAATAATTTATTTCCTAAACAAGGTGTACATCTTATTTTTGTGTAAACATTTTATTCATTTTAGGGAATGTTTCTTCGGAAGATGATGGAGCAAGTCTATCCAAGTATAGAAAATTTACGACTGAACAAAAGATAATTAATGCAAAGGAAAATGATTCGGATAGTTCAACTGATTGTGAGTAAACATTTTTATAATCAATAAATTAGTTTCACCTTTTGTGTGACAAACTTTTTTGAATATTAGTATCAATTAAACTTATAATAAATAGGCACAGATGAATTATCAGATGAAGCTTCAAATTGCGGAGATAAAATTCAAGAACAATCTAATACAGAAATTGTACCTGAAACGTCTTGTTCTTCAAACGGTAAAATTTATTTTATTTTTTTATAATTTACAACGATTAAATTTTATTTTGTTATTTATTCAAGATTATAATTATATAAATACAACACAATCTACAGAAACAGAACAGCCATACAATAAAAAAATGCTGAAAATGGAATCTGAATCTGATGGTGAGGTTTTTTATTTTTATTTCATTTTCTTTTTTTTTTTAACTATTTTATTAACTACTAATGTTCTCTCAAGTGGATTCTTTTAATATATCACCCCAAAAGGAGTCGAGTAGTGAACTTATAGAAAAAACCAATTCACAAAATGCTATTGAAACTTTAAGTAGTAAGAAATTCTATTCATTCTTCATTTCCATTATATTTTTTTTACTTAAATTTTAAATTATTTACAGAGTACATGAAAATTGCCTCTGCTGCAAAAGCTCATAGTCATATAATTCATACTTCACAGTTTTCATCTAATGATAATTTTGGTAAATTGCAATAAATGTTTTAAATTAATTTATTTTTATTTCAATAATTTAACTATATACCTTTTTTTAGAAATCAATAGTAATGCAAATACAAATTGTGCTGATACTTTCAATAACACTTTGAAACAAAGTAAATCAGAATTGGATGGTATGAAACTAAGAAATATAAATAATTAATCATTTTATAACTAATTTCATATTTATAATTATTAATTTGTAAAATGTTAGGTAATAGTGCTGAAAATATACAAGAACCAATAGATCAATCTGAGTTATCTAGTTCTATTGCAAATGAAGTTGTTGTGCAAGATGAAATTACAGGTATTTTTTATTTTTTAATAATTAATAAGAAAATGATATCCTATCATTCAAAGTTAATTTCTTATTATAAATTTAGGGGACATAAGTAATAGTAAAGATGATGCTAATGGTATGAATAATAAAATGTATATTTTATACAACAACAAAAAAATACTTCAATTTATTTTTCATAATCCACAGGTGAGGACCAAGAAGCAATACAAAACTTACTTTCCAATGCAGAATTTAGAATTGTACCTCAACCTACTAGTAAGTATATTTTTATATGTATCAATAACCTAATAAAAATCTATAATTTCTTTTATGATTTTTTAGGTGATAATAATGTAGTATTAAAAGAAAATCCTATAAGGTTTAGTTCTGAACTTTTATCAGAAACTATAAGTACAGGTAATCTTAGTTTTGATTTTTTTATAAATTACACTGAAGTTTGTAAGAAAATTTTTAATTTCTTAAACAAAAAATCTAGATCAATCTTTTATTCAACAAGGAAATGCATCACAAATTCATGCACCTGATTATCAAGTTCCAAGCACTTCTAGTAAAATAATTCAATTTATTTAATATTTTTCATTCGTTTGAATATTATATGTTAATTCAAGAATATTTATATTTTCAGGTAATATAAATGAACAAAGTTTTAATGAAATTAGTCGTGCTGAATCTGGTAAATTTAAAATAATTTATATTTTATTTTTAAAACAAAATTTATAGCGATAATTATGAAATAAAAAATAGTTTCAGATTTAAATTTAGCCCAGTTAGTCCTAAGTCTGAAACAAGATATACAAGAACTGACAAGGAAAATTGACAAACAAGAAAATATTTTGGGTGCTGTTGTTCAGGCTAATGAGATCAATTTAGCACCTTTATTTGCACAAAGTTTTCCTGAAAAATACAATTTGAAGTTGCCATTTACAACAATTGAGGATTTTGACAAATTCAATCAAGACCTTAACAGAAATACCAGATATTGTAATGAGTTTGTAAGTTTTGAATAAAATTAAATTTCTCTTTTAATGTTGTTGTTAAAAAAATAATGAATATTGGAATTTTCAGATAACAAGTTTATGTTCATTCATTGATAACAATGTAACGCTTGCAAAGAACATTTTGAATATGTTGAGGAAATACATGTCGAGGGACCTGGCCATGTTATTTACTGCTTCTAAGGCCACTGGTAACAAAATGGTAATGAAGGATACGCTATTTTGTAAATGTTTATTACGTAAGTTTCATATGATGGGTTATACTTTTTCAAAGTATTGATACATAATAATGAAATTTTCTTCTTTTTGTAATAGAAGCTACTAAATTGACAATAAGAAACGGATTACTGCCATTAGAGCATGAGAAGGCTTTTATGAAGAATTTGGGCTTAGTAATAAGCGGAGCTAAGGGTTGGCACACTCAAGATGATGATAGAAGAAATAATTAAAGATAGTTTTAAAAATGACATTGTTTTTAGATAAAGTCATCAAAAGTTTTTATTACTTTTTGATATTTATTTACAATATATATTCGTACAAAGTCCAAACTATAACTTATTAAATTTTAATCTTCAATGTTTAAATTTTTGGCACTGACAACTTTAATATCTTGATAAAAGAACCATAGTTTTTTTATTTTATAGAAATGAATAATTTTATGTTTATGCATGTATTATTTTTTTTAAGTTCTAAAATTTAAGTATACTAAAACATTATTTATTCTTAGTATAGAAATTTTATAATTTGATATATGTTGTAAATATTATATTTGTAACCTAATTTATAAGTTGTATTAAAAATAAATAAGAGAAAAAAATTTTAATTAAAAATTGTCTTTATAAAAAAAAAAAATGTGATTTGAATGGTAAACTTAAAGTAAATGAGTGCTTGAAGTAAATTTCATAAACATACTTTACAGTAGTTTGTTGCTCCTTTTTAGATTGAAAATACTCTGTGATTGCTTTGTTGGTATCGGAGGCAATCGGAGGTCTTTTTCTTGAAATATTTTTCTCGGATCTTGGCGCCATTTATAGCGAATAAAAAAGGAAATGATTTTAAAAAAATTTATAAAAACTGTTGGAAAAATCTTTGAAAAAGTGCTCTGTATGATGGTAAAAGTCGACTGAACGTAAATCTTCGATCAAACAAAGCATTCAAATTGCAAGCAGTCTAGCCTAACTCGCGGCTTGAAAAGATCCTGCGCAGTATAGCATTGGTGAGAGAGCTTATATATGTATATATGTATACATAAGCGTAGTTGTTCGCTGTATCGGCAAAGATCCCTAGAGCTGGTGATTCTAGGAACTTGTGTCTCAGCCGAGGCCGCGCGACTGCGAGCTGTATGGCTTGTTATTTTCCGCGCGGCGAGAGCCGCGAGAGCAAAACAGCGAGAGTCTCGAGACGGATAGATGGAATGGAAAATGGCCTCTCGTGCAAAGGTCCGCCGCGAAAAGTCTATAGGTAGCTATATACCCGCAGCTAATCGGGGAGTCGAAAGCTCAAAGTGCGAATATAAATAAAAGAAGCAGTAGCAGTAGAAAGAGTAGCGAGCGCGCGTCGTGGTGTCATCGAGTCTCACCGCGGGGGAAGGTATTGCAGATTTCAGTGCACGCAAGAATCCTGGATTCCAGAAGCTGAGTCTGGCAGGAAAGTGGAAAGGGAAGGATTAAAGGAACAAGGAAGACTGGGCAGCTGAAAGAAAGGCTGCACGTGCGTGCGCACAGAGACTCGCAGCTCTATGGCTCGCGCAATGTAGATGCTACTAGTGCTGGTGCTGCTGCAGTGCGCATTCGTCTAGTTATATACATACATATACGTAAGGTGGGGAGCTGGTGCGCGCAGTGCCTACGTGACTGAGAGCAAGCGAGCCAAGGGGGATCATTACTTATTGGTTTGTGCGCGGGCGCGCGCGCGCCCGACCTACCGCGCTCTCTCTCTCTTTTGCTCACTCTTCACTGTGCATTGCCTTTCTACCTATATATATATATACGAGAGAGAGAGAGAGCCCGAGAGTACGAGTACAAGGCACAGCGGTCGAGTCGTCGAGACACAGACAGAGTCCAAGAGAGACGACGGTTCTCTCACGGGCTCAGCAGCAGCCACCAAGACAAAAAGAGAGAGAGAGAAAGGAAAAGAGGCAGATCGATGACTATCCCGTAATCCAGCCTCTCGACGGCGCCTATACTCATCGCTTAAGCAATGGCCGACCAGGTTGCTGCTGCTGCTGCTGCTGCTGTAGCCCCGGCTCCGCCACCGCAGCCGCAGAGGCGACAATTGGTAAACAATCAACTAGACAGCGACCTCCCACTCTTCCGCTCTTGCAGTTCTCGCTTTTTAAAAACTATCACCGCCGGCGCGCCCCAACTACATTCTGCTCCTATTGCCGACACTCGGTTCTGCTTCATTCTTATAGTTTTATTTTCACGCTTAAACTTTTTTTTTACTCTCTCTCTAGACACCAGGTTAGACTGCATTTCTTTGTTGAAGCTGCTGTACCATGAACCAACCGCTCCTCAAACGCTTTGCTTTCTTTCATTTTTCTCTCGTACTTGCAATCTTTTTTGCCTTCTTTGTCTTCTTCATGTATTGTTGTTGTTCTCCTCTTCCTTAGAGTCTGGACCTACACTAAGGGATCTAATAAATCGCTCATACCTACTTATCACATAATCACTCTGCATTACAGCATATATGGATGAGATTCTTAAAATTCACTCATGATACTTTGAACAACATTTGTTTTCAGACCACCTTACATTTAATCGTTTTTTTTTTTTTTTTCAACTTTTTATCTTTTAAAAAATTCTTAGAACAATCAATTTTAAAAAATATGTAGCATTGATGATAAAGGATTTCATTGTTTTTCAAATCTTTCTACAACAATCGATACAGATAATTTGTCTATTAATTAATAAGTAATATATATATATATATATATAGTTAGTAGTAATATAGTAATATATTTATACTTTTTTAACAACAGAGAGAAAGGACTAGGAAATTTTATACAGATGATTGGGCTTTTGGTGATGAAGATTTTGAAGGAAAACGAGGCTTTCAATTGGAAGATAAAATTGAAAGTGAAAGATACAACTTGAGCAATTTTAATGGCTTGTTTCGTGAAATGACTGGCCCAGAACTGACTGTAGCTTATTTACAAAAACATGGACTTGGCATACCGCTATTGATTCGAGAAAAAAGTGGACTTGGGTTACGTGTACCAAGTACAAATTTTACTGTTAACGATGTTAGAACATGTGTTGGTACGAATTAAATCATCTTATATTAAAATCCTACAGTCTTCAATAGTTTTAATTAATTTGTGTTAATTTATTATTACTAAATAATTCTTAATACTTTTATGTGCTATTTTAAATACTAATTTCTGTGTAGGATCCAAGAGGATTTTGGATGTCATGGATGTTAATACTCAAAAAAATGAAGATATGACAATGAAAGAATGGCAAAAGTATTATGAAGAACAAAACAAAAATCGATTATTAAATGTGATCTCATTGGAATTTAGTCATACTAAATTAGAAAATTATGTACAGTCCCCAACAATAGTAAGACAAATTGATTGGGTTGATGTAGTTTGGCCAAAACATTTAAAGGAATCACAAGTTGAAGCAACAAACTTGTTAGAAGATATGATGTATCCAAAGGTGCAAAAGTACTGTCTAATGTCAGTGAAAGGTTGTTATACTGATTTTCACGTTGATTTTGGTGGTACAAGTGTTTGGTATCATATTCTTAAAGGAGGAAAAATTTTTTGGCTTATTCCTCCAACAGAAAAAAATTTATCTTTATATCAAGAGTGGGTTTTAAGTGGTAAGCAATCGGATGTATTTTTTGGAGACATGGTGGATAAATGTGGCAGAATAACGTTATGTGCCGGAATGACATTATTTATTCCTACTGGATGGATACATGCAGTATATACACCACAAGATTCACTTGTATTTGGAGGAAATTTTTTGCACAGTTTTGGAATTGATAAACAGCTAAGAGTAGCTCAAGTAGAAGAACAAACCAAAGTACCTCAAAAATTTCGATATCCGTTTTTTACTGAAATGCTCTGGTAAGTTTTGAATGAAGCGTAACTCTAAAATATTATTATTTTAATAATCAAAAAATGTATTAAGCTTTATATTTGATGTATTAAAAATTAAAAACAGCTAAAATTTTGAAATCATATTCTAGGTATGTCCTTGAAAGATATGTTCATGTTCTTCTTGGTCGTAGTCACTTGGATATTTCTGAAACACAGAGTCAACACATTATTCCACAAAATTTGAAGCATATCCACCTGACTCCACTTGAACTTCATGGACTCAAATCTATTGTAATGTACCTACATTCTCTTCCATCAACAAAGAAGAATGTACCAGAATTAATAAGAGATCCAGTAGCACTTATTCATGATGTTCGCTGTCTAGTTGAGCAACATAGACATGACAGTCCTGAGTTAGCGGTCACTGGAATTCCTGTTTTGCCTCCACCGCCTGTTTTAACGATTGCTGAGCGAGAAAAACTTAGCATTACAAAGAAGAAACTAATTAGGCCTCCCTTACAAGAAAGATCAGACGCCAAATCTTCATGTCCACGAAGACGAAGGACACGATGTAAAAAGTGTGAAGCATGTACAAGGTCAGATTGTGGAGAGTGTGCATATTGTCAGGACATGGTTAAGTTCGGGGGTACTGGGCGAGCCAAGCAAACATGCTTAATGCGTCAGTGTTTAAGGCCAATGCTTCCTGTAACAGCTTCATGTAAATTCTGTGGTTTAGATGGTTGGGGTCAACCACCAGCTCCTTTGATGGGGAAGCAACCATCTGTTGTGCCGTCAGGTTTAATGGAATGTTCGATATGTTATGATATTGTACATCCACAGTGCACTGGACGAAACATTGAAGGTATTGTAGTCAGTGATGATTTACCTAATAGTTGGGAGTGCCCAGAGTGTTGTGAAAGTGGACGAAATTTGAATCCAAAGTCTAGACCTCCTAAGGCTAGGTCGAGAAAACTATCATTATCAAGTACTACATCATCTGTGAATGCTTCTGATTCTGAAAAAGCAATGACGCCCAGCAAAAAACTAAGACATGATTTAATTGAGGTATATTAATTTAATTTTGCAAAATATATGTTTTTCTTCTCCTTTAAAACTTGAAGATAATTATATTGAAAACTAGATAATATTATTACACTTTTATTATCAAATTTAATAAACACATTTATAAGTAGCACTTAAGTATAATTTTAAAATAAAAGTTTAATAAGGTTATCTCGTCAAAAATATTATTAATCGGAATATTAAAAAAAAGTTGCAAAACTTCAACCTTGTATATTTAATACGTGCTATATAATTATTAAATTTGTCTTTTTGATCTGATTTACTTACAATTGATAAACCTATTTAAAGCTATATTAATAAATATGTATTTGGCTTATATTACTAATTTAACTAAGACCTTATAACTCATTGTTTATAAATAACATTACCATTTTAATCTTATTGCTTACTAATTTTTAAAAAGAATTTGAAAGTTTTTAAATCAATAAATCAATGAATAAATAAAAAAATATGAGGATGTAATAACTGTAAACCATAAATCACATCGTCTTAAAAAAATATATAAATTTATTTTTAGAGATGGAATGACCAAGAAGTAGCAGAGGGACATCAAAGAACAATTTCTCAAA